>JAGVSP010003591.1:0-47277 GCA_022494985.1 Micrasema minimum | reverse complement strand
AAAAAACCCCCCTACGGGGGATACTATGGCACATGGAGAACTAATGCTTTCATGTGTAATGAAACTTTAAAATTGATCAAAATTAGATAATTAGATTTGATTAGGAAACAACACTACACATCCTCACTGTTTATTTTAATTACACAAATTTAAATAAAAATATTTTCTTTTTTTTTACTTGAGAACGTTACTCCCGAAACCAGGTAGTGTAGGTAAATTCTATTTTTATAGAATAAACCAATAGTAACACATAACAGTGTTTTATTTAATCATAATTCATCATGAAGTGTTACACAAAGTGAATGCCGAATCAATCAACAAAATATTCTTAGAAAGATGTTGAAAATCTATCACACTATTTTTTAGAAATACGAGCGGGGCAGTATACAAACTCGTAACTTTTTACGCGGACAATAAATAAAACATCTAATTTTTACGTTTTTACAACGTGTTCTGAATAGCGTAGAATATAAAACTGAGCAAATTACAGAAAAACCGTTCGTATAAAAGCTGTTCCTTCATTTACCCTTAATATTCTCAAAAATATAAAAGTGTCATCATTATCATCATACCATATCCGTTCTCTATGTGGGGCATATGGAATCCACAAACTGCCTCCAGGCCAAGCGATCGGCCGCTTGCTCACATGCATCCTCCCAAGTCAAGTCCACGTCCCGCAGCTCTGACGCAAACTGCCGACGAATTGTCAACAGTGAACGACCAGGACGCCGAGAACCTGATGCCTTGTAAAATAGGCAGGTATGGTTAAGGCTCTCGGGATGCGTACGTTGTATATGGCCTAGCCAGCCGAATTGCCTTCGGCGGATGACAGTCGATACCAAGGGTTGCTGCGTCCGTTGCCTCACCTCTGGGTTCCTTACAAAGTCAAACCAACGCACACCTAGAATTCTTCTAAGACGCCTATTTTCAAAACTCAAAAGTCTGCTGTCTTGGGCCCTAGTTAGGTGCCACGAAAAATATAAAAGTGGATTTAATCAATACTGATTTAAGAATAAGGTTTTATCGCTTAACACCACGGCTGACTAAAAATAAAACGCTGTAACCCAAAAAAAAAATTACCGGCGAGTATAAATTTGGTGAACTTCGTAGTGAAGTAGCTAAAACGCTGGATGCCAAATACAAATTTCTGGATTTGAATAGTAATGAGTTTACAAAAATTAAAAGTGTGTTTTGTGGTTTTGCTTCGCGAAGAAGTGAACGTGGCGAAAGAAACAAAGATTAGAAAAAAAAATAATTCACAATAATACATTTATATTTTTTTTTTATTCATTTATTAACATTTCACCTATTTTCGTTTATAGTCACAATAGTTAGCTAGACAGAAAGATGGCGATTCACTCAGATAATCCGTATCGAGTCAGGGGCATTTTCAGTGCAGCATCGTACATTTACATTTACATGATTAATATATGAGAGCCAATTTTTGTAAGTAATGTATAAGACGAAATGAAAAAAATGCAACATAGTTTATAAAATTACAGAACTCTATTTCTACAGACATTTTCAATAAAAATACCACCTATTTGATTAATCCAACTAACAGCACTAACTTTATATTTGGAAAAGTCAGTTAATAATTTAATTTTCGTGTCAATTTGGGTAAATTTCTTAGGGCCAATATATTATGTAAAGTGGCGCTGCGCTAACGTTGTTTTTTTTTGGTATTGAATAATTTTATTAGTGGTAAAGCGAGTCTTCATTTTTTGTTGCGTTCTGTACTTGTCAATACTCCAAAATTTCACTAAGCATGACTTAACGTAATATAATTGCCGCACTGTAAGTAACTTCTATTCTATTCTATTTTATAAATAGCAAAGCACCCGATGTCGAGTGATACATGCCTGTATTGTCATTATTAATACATGTATTGTCATTATTAATACAGTATTAATACAATAGTGAATTCGGTAAATATTTTCATCGCAAAGTCGTAAACAAGTTGTTAAGAATCAGGGCTGTGCAATCAATGCACTTTTATTTTAACGGAAAAAGCAACTACTGAAATTATGTAAATAACTATTGTCAGTTTCGAGAAGGGATACGATTGAAAGATCAATTTGAGATTTTCAATGAATTACACGTTTTTATTATGTTTTTTTAGATATCTTGTCATTGCACTGTTAATTTCTGGACAATTCAAGGAAAGGAGGTGCTGTACACTGAGTGGAAAGGATAAACCCAGTAAGTGTGTAAGTAACTTGGTATCGGTAAATAATTGATCGATGGAAAAGTATACAGAGATATCTCAATTTGGATTTTTCCCAACTCGGGAGTAGGTGTATATTTCATTTTATATCCCTACAGAAATGAGGTAGAATTCTTTCAAATTCAGGAATATGGATATTCGAGCGTTAACAGGGCTTATGACCTGTCATTGGCTGGGTTAAGTGGACACTTTATGTTCTACAACATTCCCCATTCCGCTTATTAGCGAATATCCACACCAGGTAACATTTTTGACTTTGTATATATGTTGGGAATCGAGAATCATCCACCAGCGCGTTAATAGCTCCCTGTATGTATTGAAATTGAATTTTTATTATATCAACGCTTCAGGTGTATTTTTTTCAAAGGATTTTTCAGTTGAATGTTTATTATTGTCCACTTATTCAATGAACCCAACGACTCACTTCAACATAATTAACGATTGAGATAACGCAGATATTATCCAATCGGACCCTAAAAGGAACATAAAAATACAACAAAAGATCCCAAGGATTTTAGTCACAATTAAATACGCAATTATTTCTAGCCCATTCAGTTTAATGATTTACCTTCTCATTAAACAAACACTTTTATTTAAATGCTATGGGCGTATTTGACCCAAGCGTATAAACCTTACATTAAATAAACAAAAAAATATACATTAATCTAGTGAAATACGAAAAAAACAGACTCGATAATATAAAACCTTTTCTAGGCGGCTTTATTCTCTGTGATTTATTTCAATCAATTTATTTGGGATGGAATGTTGGTCAAACGTTTTGTTTCGAAAACATTGGCTTCATTTAACCCTAAATGGATATGCTAAAATTCAACCCTGTTTACGTAACAGGGTCTTACTAGTATATTTGAAAAGGGCGTTTAACAGCTATTTGTATTTTGAAATTATTTTTTATTTAACAAATCAAGAGAATGATAGAAAATTAAATAGAAAAAAAAGATAGAAAATATCGTTTTTTAAAAATTATTATTAATATAAAAAAAATTTAAACTAATCAATTGCAACAACATTTTGAACGTATACAAATACTTGTAGACAAATAACTGGATTATACCCATGCTGGGCTGATATCAGATATTATTGATATCCCAACAGAGACAGAGAAACTCGAGAGAAAAACTATTAAAAAATATTAAAAACCGTCGAAAAACCAACTCAAATGTGGATACTTCTGAACAAACTCAACATATATAGTAGTTTAAAAAATTTGTCATAAATAGTTGTCAGATGATGGGCGGAATGGAGAATGTTGTAGTACATCAAGTGGCTACTTAACCCAGCCAATGACAGGTCACAAGCCCTGTAAACGCCTATATAACCCTCATTTGTTTCCAGAGTTTCTCTGTCTCTGTTGGGATATCAATAATATCTGATATCAGCCCAGCATGGGTATAATCCAGTTATTTGTCTACAAGTATTTGTATACGTTCAAAATGTTATTGTAATTGATTAGTTTAAATTTTTTATATTAATAATAATTTAAAAAACGATATTTTCTATCTTTTTTTTCTATTTAATTTTCTATCATTCTCTTGATTTGTTAAATAAAAAATAATTTCAAAATACAAATAGCTGTTAAACGCCCTTTTCAAATATACTAGTAAGACAGTAAGCTTGTAAGTACTAGTAAGTGAGTGTAAGACAGTAAGACAGACTAGTAAGCAAAATTGTTAAAACTCCTAGGGAGCATTGTATTGAAAAAGAAAAATAATTATTTTTCTTTTTCCTATGTAATGTTATTTTTGTATAAATAAAAAAAAAAAAAAAATAAAAATAATATATCTAATTAATTACAGTTAAAAAACATTTGGTTATAATAAAAGAATTTGGTCGCGTTTTTCATATCTAGCAAAGACAATCTTAAGACCGCAGTAAGCTTTAAAAATTCGCTAGAGTTGAGCTAGACTAAAAAAAGCTTCAATAGTTTTTAAAACAGTATAGGGAAAGGGTAAAGCTTTCAAACTTGTACTAAAACTAAAACTGAAGTTTACCTATTAATAAATTTAAAGACGGACTTAAAAAAAACTGTTCGCTTAATGTCGGGGTTGCTGGAGTAGTATTAAGAATCTACTAATACTACTCTCCCTTATCCGCACCCAATGGTGCACAGGGCACTGCATCGGTACACCAAGTGCAGAGTTCTTGACCATTTAATTACACGGAGGTAAGATGACCAGTCTTACGCTTCAATACTAGTCCAAGGTATCACTCATGAAATATTAATATTAAAATCATCATCCAACAAATAATTTATTTACATTCAGTAGGTATCTGGTTCTACAATCTATGATGCACATTCTGTGTAGTATCATACATCAAGTGGCCTCTTAACCCAGCCAATGACAGGTCATAAGCCCCGTTAACGCCTAGATAGATCATACTCGTTTCCAGAGCTTCTCTGTCGAGATATCAGTACTGATTGATATTGTTTGCCCAGCATGGGTTTAATCCAGTTATTTTTTCACAAGTGTTTGTATACATTCAAAATGTTGTTAAATGTACCATAATTTTTAAAATATTGTCATAATTGGAAAAAATCAAGTTGTTTAAAATTGATAAGTCATTGAAACACTTTCATGTATTTTTTTTTCTTAATTTTTAGTAGGTTAATAATTATTTTGAAGTTTTCAATTTGAAATTACCGCGAAAACGCTAGTCCGCATTGGCCACGCCCCTTTTACGTTACTATGTATTCATGTAAGCCATTGTAGGCCCTTAACGTTTACTATGAAACTAAAAATGTGAAACATAGAAGCGAGACCGAATTATGACGTCACGGGGGCCACGACAAATTAATAGTGTTGCGCTTTCGTGAAAGGGTATTTTAACAATTTTGCTTCGAACATTATGAATGAAAACATTGAATATTAATATCAATATATATTATCGAAATCAATTTTACATATTTTCATCGGTTTTCGTAATACGTGATATATCCCTAATGTCCCTTTCTGTATTGTCACTGTACGTATCTTAGTTAGGTACTTGACACGTGATAATCTGACATAATGCATGGATTTTGTATAGATTCTAACACCATAGTGACACAACTTCAAAATTCTTCTTTGTTTTCATCACCATCATACCATATCCGCTCCCTATGTGGAGCATATGGAATCCACAAACTGCCTTTAGGCCAAGCAATTGGCCGCCAGCTTCCGTGCATCCTCCCAAGACGCAAACTGCCGACGAATTGTCAACAGTGAACGACCAGACGCCGAGAGCCTGATGCCTTGTAAAATAAGCAAGCATGGTTAAGGCTCTCGTGAGACGTACGTAGTAATTGGCCTAGCCAGCGGAAACGCCTTCACCGGATGACCGTTGATACCAAGGGTTGCTGTGTCCGTTGCCTCACCTCTGTGTTCCTTACAAAGTCAAACCAACGCACACCTAGAATTCTTCTAAGACGCCTTTTCTCAAAACTCAGAAGTCTGCTGTCTTGGGCCCTGGTTAGGTGCCACGATTCGCAGCCATAGAAGAAAACAGGTGTGATGCAGGAGTTATGTACGCTCCCAGGTATTTGAAGCTCTCGACCCTTTCGATGGCTTCTCCCGACAAAGCCAGGGTAGCATAACTAGCGACACAACTTCAAAATTTTTCTTTGTTCTACACTTTTAAAATGTTGGTTGTATTTTTTGCCCTTTTCAGTAGAGGGTTAACCAATAACCACGTGCTATACAGCCTATAAGTAATGTTAAAAATTATCCGTTACTGAGGTAATGTCCACTGTACATTCGATTCATTAATCTCCAACATGCCGCCCTCATCAGTCATCCGCTCCGCATGTCCGGAGCATTAAGTAAGCACTTTTATTACATGAGTAATAAATGGCTTACCTATGGTACAGGAATGACATGTCATTATTATACGCGATTATTTGAATCAGCTTTATTACATTTGTTAATTGCCTTTATTTACACCCTTAGCCCTTATATAAGACTTTTTTTTTTATTTTTTTTTTTTTTTATTTACTTTCAACGCCCATAGGGCTTTTACATTTGTTATTGTGTAAACAAAGTTACACAATAACAAAAATTTTCAAATAAAACATAGTAGTAAAATATAACTGCTTGGAAATGATATAACCTTGAATATTCCAAGTCGGCGGTTGAGATCACATAAAAACATTTTTTGTCCCAACTTTTAACAATAACATGGCGCACTTTAATTCCTTATCTCGCATGTTAAGACTGTACATATTTTCAGCGAAAAAACATTTTTGATATTGATGTATTTAATGATAGATGTGGGTGAATTCAAGGTTACTTGAAATCTTTTATAGCCCTCTGATTGAACATATTTATGCAAAGAACTTAAAGCTTTTTTAAACCTGGTAAATTGCATACGAGCATTATAATGCTGTGTAAATTCTGTAATTGATGTGCAATAAAACCATGTATGTAATTATTCTGATAATATGTAAAATGATAGATATTGTCACATTGTAGAGTTACCCGTAATTAAATAAATAGTACCTACCATAAAAGTCTAAAAAAAAAAGGATTTTGAAAGTATACTTCTACTTCTACTAGTTCTTCTTACCCGCACTCAATGGTGCATAGGACACTACATTGATACACCAAGTGCAGTGTATCTTAATAATTTTATTACACGAAAACTGACAATTGAACCTGTCAAAGTATCTCACATAGAAATTTAATATGAACAATTTGACATTTCAACAGAGACGAGAAATTTGGAATGGAATATGGACATCTAGGCGAACAGGGCTTATTTTATTTTTTATTTTATTTTTATTTTCTGTTAAAAATAAACGTCCCATGAAAATACTTACCAAGACTCAGTGCCTTTTACATATTAAATATTTACAGTAAATACACGAAATCATAATATACATAAAAATGTTAAAATAAATCCGGTATCTAAATAACATTGCATTAAAAAATTAACTGTAAAACCCAAATTGTATGCACACTAATCGATACATTCGGCCTAGAAATAATTTAGAAGTGCCAACTTGTAGGCATTAAAAAATTGACATCGAATGTATCGCCAGTGTGCATAAACTTATATTGCCTAATTGTGGAGTCTATTGATGACAGAATTGCACCCATATGCTGTAGATATATTATTGGCGCAGTATTGCAGGGTTATAACGAGTATTTCTAGACGGCACATTAAAATTAATAAGTGACAGATTTCAGGCGGTATCAAACATTGAATGAAATAATTTTGTATAAATTTTTTTTGAATAAGTCACACATAATTCTCCTGTCCTTCCAGTTTTACAAAATTTAAAGAAATTAGTAAAAAAGAGTAATCAATATTTTCTACACTAGATACCCAATTTAAAATTAACATATCTGAGTAATTTTATAATGTACTTTTTCAATGTATTAATTATGTTTAAAAAATGGAGTCCATATGTACAGTTATAGTTCGAGAATACTTCAGACCAAACGAAGTGTACATTATTTTTAAGGTATTAATATTTTTAAAATCTTTTTGCAATTCTCATAATAAACCCCAAATGTATATTTTTAGAGATTTATTGTGACTATTGTTTATATGGCTAACGAAAGATAATTTGTTAGTCAAAAATAACACCTAAGTCTCGTATCTCAGAAACAGAGACAAGGTTGTGTAACAACCAATTGAGTAATTAAATATGATTTGAAATCCTTGGGCTCCGGTGAAATCTCATAATCTGACACTTTTTTCACATTTAAATATGAAGTTTATTATGATTGAGCACCATACAAATAACTCATCCAAATTACCCTGGATTTTACAGTCATCAATATTGTCCACAACCTTAAATATTTTTTTTCATGTCGTCTGCAAACAATAATACATAAACATTCCGAAATACATCGACAATATCATTAATAAATATTATGAAAAGTATTGGTCCTAATTGTGACCCTTTGGGGACCCCACTAGTAGCCATAAAGGTATAAGATGTAGTTTCACCTAAATTTTAACAACAAAAGATCTGCCAGATAAAGTAGCTTATGACCTGTCATTGCCTGGTTAAAGTGGCCACATTGATGTATTACAACATTCTTCATTACACCAGATTTGCATATCCATATCTTGAAATACAGTAAAATGGCGCGACGCTTCACATGTGAACACTCTCTGTCATCCATTGAGAAATTGCTCAGCATTTTAGCAAGTATTTGAAATATTAATTATGAAAATCACATGTAAATAAAATTATCATCATGTTGACCCTACGGGAATCAAACCCGCGACCTCGTGCACGGTAGCCAAATGCGCTAACACTAATGCAACAAGGCGGACAAATATGGATTGAAAAAAACAATAGATATTAAAAATATAAAAAAATATTGTCAAAACATGGGAAAATCCATAATTCAATTTATGATAATCAATGTTTTTAAATTAAATAAACAAATGGTCATCATATTCATTTTTTTATTTAGTTGACCAATTCTCTTTTGAATGTCAAATGAAGTGTAAAAACTTCCATCATTTATGATTACGAGCACGAATGCCATGTTCATTAAGCCGCCCACGCTTAATTTTTATCCTATAAAGCCTTAATTAGGTTTTTTGGGGATTTTACAAAAACGATTATACGCTAATTCTATCGGATTCCGCTAATTAATGATGTTCGATAGAGATTGAAATCTTAAAAATTGTGTTCATAAAGAAAATAATTTTTAACTAGTTTTTTTTGGAATGAAGCTTTTTAAATGGAGCTTTGGTTTACACTTTACACCCTTAATTAACATTTTTTAACTAACTAACTAACCATCACGCCACAGTATTCTTAAATCTCCCTCACCAAGCACAAGGCTTTTCTTTTTAATTGGTGAGGTTACTATACGTATTAACACGTTAACGTAAATGTGTTAATATTGTACCTGTTAATTACTGTCATTGTAAGTTTTTGTAAAATTGGTTCATTAAAATATGAAATGAATATTTTTTTTAAATTTTAAAGTTTAACAAAAAATTTTTCAACTTTCATGGATAATGTTATTGTTAAAAAAATTTTTATTTACTTTGTAATGCTACAAAAACGAATCGGTTATAATTGTTTAACGATTATTTTTATGTATAACTCTGCTATCTGAAGGTGCGATTTTTTAAGAAAATTTTAAATATTCAGAACAGGGATTCAAAAAGCCTTTTTTTTAAATTTATTTATTTATCTTACCAACTGACCTAATTTTAACCGGAGAATAATACCAACAATCAAAAAACCGGAAGTCAATTAAACAAAAAGTCAACAAGTTTCCGATTACCCAAAGGACCAAAATCACAAACATACCTACACGTAAAAAGGGTAAATCGATACTTTAATATGCAAACTGTGTAACCCCATTTTTTGTCAAAATGACTCTGATGGCATTTTGTTGTCTGTATTTCAATACACGTGCTGGGTAAATAAGGCGAGTCCAACATTATTACAAATGCCCTAAAAACCCCCTAAAAAAATGGGAAACTGCCACGTTAGTATTGCCAACGCTGCAAATTTTAGCAATTCCCATTTCGTTTTGATTCAACACAAACATTTTAAAATAAATTTTCAATGGGGGCCAGAAAAAAATTTGGGAGCCTATGGGGAACTTTTTAGAATTATTAGTTATTATTCGGGAATTGAACCCACGACCTAATGCATAGCTGCACAACGCGCTACCGCTACACCATGAGGCGGACAATTATGTATTATCCATGTAGGTACTATACGTATAAAAGGTATTTTATTTTTTTTTATCAAATTTACACCGAATTTACAACAAAACTTACTTTAAAAATGGCAGCCAGGTCATTTTTCTTATATGAAATCAAATTAACCAATACAATTATGTTGTGAAGGCTCTCATTTACATAAATTTATTTTAACATTGAATTCGTATTGTAAATTCCAAAAGCTTTGAGCTATAGCTGCCTCTTGTCTCCTAATCAGTAAGCCAATTTAAGCCGATTCCAAGCTCCCTAATAACCTTAATTATCACGGTACATGACATGTCAAATCCCTTGTAATGTGTACTTACATACACGTGTCATGTAATGCTGGTAAACATACTATGTAGGGGAAGTACGTACAAAATGACATAGGAGAACTAACAGTAAAATTCTATACATCTATACCAATCATCGTTGGTTCTTTATTTATCGAAACTAATCAACATTTATAGAACAAAAAAACACAAACAAAAGATATTCATCATCATACCATATCCGCTCCCTATGTGGAGCATATGGATTGCACAAACTGCCTCCAGGTCAAGCGATCGGCCGCCAGCTCCCGTGCACTCTCCCAAGTCAAGTCCACGTCCCGCAGCTCTGACGCAAACCGACGACGAATTGTCAACAGTGGGCGACCAGGACGCCGAGAACCTGCTGCCTTGTAAAATAGGCAAGCATGGTTAAGGCTCTAATATCATTCTCTAATATTCTTCTAAGACACCACTTCTAAAAAATTCAAATGTCTGTATTTCGGTCCCCGGTAAGGTGCCATGATTCGCAGCCATAGAGGAGAACAGGCGTGATGCAGGCGTATTAAATGCGGTATTTTGTTTTAACCGAGTAAACGTCCGATCTCCAGACAGCTTTCATAATGTTGAATGCGGCGCCCGCTAGCTGCACTCCCAGCTCTTTCTGAAATCTGCCGTTTTCTGTCATGTGCGCTTCCAGGTATTTAAAGCTCTCGACCCTTTCGATGACTTGTCCCACAAAGCCAGTTACCCCGAGCATCTTGACACAAGCTTTTACACATGACATGAGTTTTGTCGGTGTTAATTTTTAAACCTTAATTAATTAATTTTAAAACTTAATTTTTTTAAGAAATTTAGTCTATCAACAATAACTTGAAGACCCCCGACTGGGTCGTCAATAAGGACGGCGTCATTAGCGTACTCCAGGTCGCAGAGCTTTTGGGAGGGGAGATGGAATTCCTCGGTCTGGCGGAATGACACCCTCAGAATAACATCCTTGAGGATTTTAAACATAAATGGGGCAACGACGCGGACGGAACCCTGTCGCACTCCAGTGGTGACCTGAAACCAATCTGAGACAACATCGTCAATTCTTACTCGACATTCTCTATTAGAGTGAAGAGTCTTGATTAGTCCGATCAATTTCAAAGTTGCTTCCAGTATTTTCCAGAGTTGTGGTCTGTGCGGGCTATCAAAAGCTGTTTCATATTTCACGAAGCAGAAAGATATTCTTAGTTAAATTAGGTAAAATCCGATGATTTTGTACATAACGATTTAACGTTATGTACAAAACATTTAACGATTTAACTATAGTAATGATAATCCTTGTAAAAAAATATAATTCAAATATCCCAAAGTGCGATTTTCTTAGTCTCATTTTGGGATATACTTATACCGAAAACTATGGATTTCTGTGTACCATAATTTAGTGTAAGTGTCCTTAGATATAAATATTATTTAATACCATATGATAATTTTTCGTTTAGCGTAAAAAAGTAAATTTTGATATATTCTCAGGATCCAACTCCCATAAAAAATACCGAACGAAATCACGAAAAATGTTGAGTAAAATAGCAACACAATTATATTATAAATTAAAAACCAACTTACTTGAAATACACGAAAAAACTTCCTTAAAAAATCATTTAAAAATATAATAAGACTTTTCAGTTGGTATTGTGTTTTAAGGATTTTCATAAGATAAAACGTATTGCGTTTGTTTCGCTTTACCTTCTTTAATAGAGAAAATTAAACTTAAGAAAAATACAACAAAATAAATGAAACTGCTCGGATAATATCTCATAGTTGTTTCCTTTTAATTTTTTGGCAAAGTTTCGTCTTGTATCGTAAACTTAGGTTTTTTTTATACAGAAAGGTACAAAAGTTTATGACTTCGGAAATAATTATTTCGTAAATACTACTCTTATTGCCTTCATAAAACTTCTGTATCCTATGGAAAAAACTTTTTTTTAGTTGCGAATACTCGGAAAATATGTTTTTCCGAAATAGGTTTACTATCAAAATATGATAGCATTAAAGTTGGTGGTTTTTCACTGGCTTCAGGATAGGGGAGGAGCGTACAAGTTGTCTCAAAAATGATTTTTAATATTTAGAAGAAAAAATCTCAAGAAAATTCTCATAAATCTTCAACTTTATTTAAGAAATGTAGCATGTGTTTTTCTCCCCGACTTCCCAGTACTGAATTCAATTTTTAGTTAACCTTATGACTTAATTTTAAATTATTATATACAAAGCCCTAATGAAGGAGTATTAAAAAAAAAAATTTAGTATAAAACAAGTTGTTTAATTTGAGACACAACTTTTCCCATACCTAAAAATATTTATTTTTCAGACATTTGAATGCACGTTGTATTTTTCAAAAAACTTTAACAAACCAAACTTTACGTAAATTGGTTCTCGCATGTACTCTGGACATCACTTGTAGTAGCGAGTTATTTTTCGAAAATTTATATTATAACTCAAATATTTCGAATTTGGGGCTACTTTCAAATGGTCGGAAATAACTATGCTTTAAAACTGGAAACAAGTTGTGCTGAAGTGAGATTCGAACCTAGATATCCTGATCCGGAGTCCTCGAATCTACCACTGGACCACAAGTGATATGTATTTCAAGCGCATGCAGATACATTCTGAGGTGATCCAAGGACAAGCAAAATTGAAAAATTCCTTTAACCCTAGAAAGCCTAAAGCTCACTATATACGGGACAGTTTACTACACAGTTTCCTGTGCAGTCTGAAAACTGTCCCGTATAAAGCTAAAACTGGATGAAAAACTGTGTGCTAGTGTCAGATTCTCACTGTGCGCTAATTCCACACATTTTTTCACACAGTTTCGGCGCGCGCATCACCCGCGGCGATTACGATAGTATAAAACGTATAATATTCAATATTATCGGTAATATTACAAATAAACTTTGATAAACTTTTACTATGGCGAATATGATGTATAATGTAATAAATAATATGAACTGAAATCCGAGATCGAAATTCAAAATATCGAATAACGACTATTTGACAGATGAGTAATGTTGCCAAATTGTAAAATCGGTAGAAGTTCCTAAAAATAATATGTTGAATTTATCTGCGCTTATAATTGCATAAAATATATTTATGCTTTAAAATTAAAATGACTCCAAAATCGGTAAATCGGTTGTACATTTTCAGTAGATTCGATAAATCTCCACAACATCGATAGATCTGCAAAAAATCGATAAGATAGGCGACGATAGAGATTATTAGTATGGCAACATTTATGGCAGTCCGACTGTGTATTCTATGGTCCGACTGTCGAGTTCTGCGCATGCCTACATACAGTAAACTGTGCCGTGTAAAGGTAAAATTCACACCGCGCAGTTTTTATTGGTCAGAAAACGGTACAAGAAACTGTGTAGTTTTCTGAACAAGAAACTGCACAGTAAACTTAACTATATCGTATAAATTACGAGCGCATTTTGTATTTATTTAACAAGTCAAGAGAAAGATAAAAAAAACACAATCACTATGCGCATTCATCAAATCAAATGAAAAATAAACAGCCGTTCGCTCTAGGATTTGAACCTGGGTCCTTCTGATTACCGGTCAGTTTTAACCGGTCTGAGCATTGCATTGCGAAAAGGGCTGGTTCGACTACGTTGAAACCTACGAATTTTCAAATTCAGCACAAACATGTTTGTTATATGAGTACGGAAGAATAATAATTATTTAATTAAAAAATTACCGTAAATTTTTCTAAAGTTTAGCTTTAATTTAAGTTTTGAACAGTGTTGCTTTTTAGGTTTAAGAAATGCCAGCCTATCGTTCCCACCACTCTGTTTTCTGTCGTAACTTTGAAATGAAAATTCTTTGACCCCAAAAGAGGGTCGCCTTTTTGAATGCGAATGTAGTTAACAAGTTGCGTGTCCGCACGATGCTTTTTAAAAGTGTTTTTTTTTATTTTATTTTACAGTTATTTGAAGACACTGGAAAGTGAGAGATGCTTGTAACATCACGATGATCTATAAACTTAATATTACTTTTTATATATTCTTCATGCTATAATTATCTAAATATTTTTATGTATTTATTTATTTCATATAAACGGTACTCAGTACTCTTTGTGTTGTTTTTGGGATTATCCGTGTTATGTTTTCTATATTTTTACAATCCCAAAAAACAATTCAAAGAGAATCATCAAGGACCGTGAAAATCTACGCACATATTGGTACTTTTTACAACAAGAAGAAAAAGGATTAACAAAGTAACATAAAAAATATTATGATTATAATTCGTTTGATAAATAAAAATTACAATATGTATATAAAATTACAATAAATAAAAATAAATAAAATATGATACCGATACATCAATAGGGTTCATACCGATTTTTTTTAAAAAATTATTTTAAAAAATTGATTGAAAAATTACGATATCAAGGGTTTTTTTTTATATGAATTTTCTAGCGCGGTTTGAAATAGAGCTTTTTCAAATCGCTCGCAAAACCCTCAATTTTGCACGCATGCGGTGTGACGTCACAGCAAGACAAGAATATCCTAGGCGCTTACTACGGAATGAATTTCACGCCTTTCACGGTGGTCGGGTATGACGTCGCGTCGTAAGCCAATAACGGGCGTTAAAAATAACTCGTATTTTCGTGTTTTTAAAACATAAATTTATAAATGAAAACAAAATGTTTGATCATTGTGTTTTATATCGTTGGAATTTTAAAAATATACTTTAAATATTTTATAACGTTTTCAAGAATATTTATGTTATCAGGAAGAACCATATAACATTAAGATTACAATATGTTTTATACGAGTAAATTAAAATAACAGTAAATATGATAAATAAAGAAAATAGTGATAACACGGATACATCAATTAGTAAATAACATAAGGATAAGCAATCAAGCAATGCACCCCTAAAATAGACAACGACATGCTGAAAATTCTAATTTTATGCCATAATCATTACCTCAATTAATTTTTATCAATTAAATAATATTTTTGTGATTAGAGTTAAGTGTGGCAAAATTAAACTATTATTATATTCTGGTGTTTCTGTTGGGGACACGTAAATTAATCAGTCCCAACGACTCAGGACAATCAATGAGACCAATCATTATTTTAAATAGAAAGAGCAGATCGAACATAATTCTTCTGTAGACTTACTTAAGCCGTTTAGTTTCACTGTGCAGGAAGTCATAGTTAATATCGATCAAAGGAATATTCAGTCTGTAGTTAACTGTTCGTAAAAATTTCTTTTGAACTCTCTCAACACTCCCAGAATGTCGGAATTTCGTAAATAATTATCTTCGTAAAAATACAAATATCTCGCATTCAAATCGTGTATTCTACCTATGACGGGAGTAGATAAATGTTACGATTTCTCAACAGATACAAGACAGCCTTTTCATCTCTATTGAAATATAATGAAATTAGCGTTTGGACATACCCAGAATATTGTTTAATTAAAACAAGTTTAAAAAATAGGTAAATATAAATTGCAAAGATACCTTAGGCGGTTTGTTGTAGTAAAAATAATAAGTATTTATTCAGAAAAATTATAAAATAAAGAAATTTGTTAAAAATACTTAAATTCACTATCAATACATAAATATCGTAGATTTCACATGTCATTGGAATATAGTTTTTATCAATCCAGTGACAGGTTATGAGTTCTGTAAACGCTTAACCTTCGGTCTGTCACATTTTTTGTAACGAGAGTCGTCGCACGGGGTCGCTAAACACCCCAGAATATATAAAACCGTTTTAAAACATTATAATTTAAAAGAAACACAATGTGTATTAAATCATTGCTTTATGTATATGTATTATTACAAAATAGAAACTGACAAGTTTTTCTTTGGACATGTGACATGTATTTTTTTTTAGTTTTATAAGTTTTACTTTTGTAGCTATGTACAGATCGTATGCAAACAGACTATACGAAAAAAAATAATCATGAAAGTAACATAAAAAATTTGCAACTGTCTTTTGGGGAGTCGTCGCGTGGGGTCTTTGAAAGCCCCGCGGGCAGAAACACAACCAATCATTAGCTACAATGAGATTCAACTATAAACCGTATTAGGTACGTAAGGTTATATGTGCCCCGGATAGTTTTAAGTGCGAAAATTTTGTATTTTTTAAACGTCGGGCTTTGAAAGACCCCACGCGACGAATCGAGGGTTAAATATCCATATTTAGATACGTCGTACAAAAATATTATCATGTTTTGTTCGACAAGCATTCGACAATTTGGATAGACAATGGATGGTGATGATGATTATCATTGTTCTATGTACTTACTTATAAGTAATTTGAGCACATACAGGGCTTTTAATTCAACATTCAGTTCTCGTGCCTATTTGGCAGCAACCCTAATTATTTTCATACATTGTCACGCCTGAATTTTTTGTAATCAATTTAAATATATTATTTTCTTACACGCATTGATATTCCATATCAATTCGTGCTGACACTGAACCGTAATACGCACTTTATACGGGACAGAAAATTGTACAGTTTAAAACAGAAAACCTAGTACAGTCTCTCAAAAATCACATTGAAATATGTATACTTTTTAACAGCGCAACATCGATAAAATTTTAATGCATTGAAAAACAGTCAAAATGGATAATATGATATAATCCAATATTTTATGATGTTTTTGATTAGTATAATTTTTTAAAAACATAATAAAATAAAAGCATTCAATATACCAATACCCACTTGAACGTTTACATAAAAAACATTATCTATCAGATCAGCCAAACGTCTCGCCGTCCATTCAATATTTCATACAGTTTTAGCTTTATACGAGACAGTTTGCAAACTGCACAAGAAACTGTACAGTCTTCTGTCCCGTATAAAGTGGGCTTAAGGCTGACCGCACCTAGTGATTAATGATACAGTGAAAATGCAATTAACGCACGAATGAAGTGCCATATCCATTACTATTCGTTACGATCCAAAAAAATTAGAATTATCAGAACATCTGAAATTTTTTATAATATATTAATACACTTTCAAACCCGCTGTTGTTTGAAGGGGCGATTTTCTTTTATGTATATTAAATCCGTTTAATTAAATTTTTTAAGATTCCGGAGTTTAGCAAAGCGTTTCGAACGAAAAGTTTTAGCTTTTGTGTAATTAATTAAATACTCTCTTATTTTATATTAGAATATTTTACGCTACAACAGACAACTTTGAAACTGTATCAGAAACCGCGTAACCTTTTAATGGTCAACTTGTTCAACAAAGCTTTTGACTTTATATTTGAAAAATGTAAGATTATGTACGTTTATTTAATCGGGTAAAGAAATGTATTTAAAAATATTGTTATACGTATGTATTTGAACTTCCTGTAATTCGTTTATTAAAAAATATTAATTGAATAAATATACGCGATTAGGTATGTACAATTTTCACCTTATTCAAATCACACAATATCTATTACTAATAATGTTTATCTTCACTTTTTATTTACTTTTACTCCCCTAATTAAATAATTTTACAGTGAAAATAGCCTTCAGTGTTATTACTTCCGTTTGATAATACTATTGTTTTAAGCTTTAAATAACTCAACATAAATTAGAAGATTTTTATATAAAAGACATGGGTCCATAATTGAAATATTATGAACTGTTATGTGATAAACAACATTTTGAGTGTGTCCAGTAGACAAAAACTGGATTTCACCCGTTACGGGCTAATAATTACAATTTGACATCTCAACAGAGACGAGAAATTTGGAAGGGGAATATGGATATCTAGGCGTTTACAGGGCTTATGACCTGTCATTGGCTGGGTTTAAGTGGCCACTTTAATTGATATTTCAGTTTCAGTTTTCAGAAAAAAACTTGAAAAGGTTTTTAGTAAACCTTTCAATATTTCTCCGATTTCAAAACGTTAAATTCAATTCATATTGTGCAGAATATTTTATTTTTACGCTTTTGAGTACTCTGCACAAAATGGTGCGTAGGGCAGTGTATTGGTGCGCCAAGTGCACTGAATCTTGATCTTTTGTTACATGTCTAAGGTATTATGAAATATTATTTATTATTATTAAATTATAGACAGGCAGCTTTTGCTGGTGCGCCTATATCTTTTGTACTGCTTCTTGTCTGCCTTCTGCATCTAAACGGTTCTTGAACTGGTTGACCGTAGTGGAGTGGACAAATAGGCCTGGCAACTAGTTCCAGTCTAAAACCACCCTACTGGGAAGGAAGTTTTTCTTAGGGTTGAGGTGGAACTGGGGACGATAGAGCTTCCAGTTGTGGCCCGTAGGTTGGTGTTGAGATTCAGCTGATACATGTCGTGCAGGGGGCAGTCATATTAATTATTTAGCATCTGGTAAGTTTCAATTAAATGCCCTCTCTTCCGTCGCTCTTCCAATGATGTAAGTCCTAATGTTCTTAATCTACCGTGATATGGCATATTTTTCAATAATATGTGAAAAATTTTGTGAATTAAAAAAAATATATATATTTAATATTGACCAAGTTTTTTGCAGTTTGAAAATGTCCTGACAAGGCAAAACAGCAACAAATAAAATCATAGTACCCTAATACGGAAGAAAAAAAAATTCTATTATAGGGGGGGGGATAAGAAGAACGGGGTAAAAAAAAAAACTCACCCCCCAATATTTTCTTCAACCATATTTAAACTTAATTAAATTAAAACATAAATTAAAATGCTAAAGGCTTATTTTACTATTAAAATTCAAAGTCTGATCACTCTGTAATGGAGAAGAGGTGGGAAGTTGTGAATAAAAACAAATTGTCTTTCTTCAATATTTATTATAAAAAAATTAACTAGAAGATAAAGGACCATAATTACCTAGAACCTCTGAACTATATCTTAATATTAACTTAACCTAACGAAGCCTAGGGAGCCGAACGATGACGATGATTACGCCGTTGTTTGGGCGGCTCCTCGAATGTGACCGCTTTGGCGGCGGCGATTGACGGTGGCGCTGAGTAGCGCGGCGCGGCCGGCAGGGCGGCGCTGGGTTCCAGGGCGGCTGCTGTGTTCGTCCCGTTGGACGATGTGGTCGCTGTGCGCGACGGTAGGCGGCGTCTGTAGGCTAGACGGCTGCTTCGGCGTCTGTAGACTGAACGGCGGTTCCCGACTGGTCACAAGCCAGCAGCATCTTGGCGTGGGCTGCATCATACGTCGGTATGCCTGCCACCAAGATTGGAGCTGCTGCTCGTGGGCATCGGTTTGGGGCGGGACATTCCGCGCCATGGTCCAGGATCTGCTTTTCCCTTTACACGGAAAGGGAACTGTCCTCTCACTTGAGGGCGACGCATTCCGCGGGTATTCGATTAATTAAATCCTCCGCAATTTATTATCTTTCACTTATATTGTGGGGCGCCAGGTCATCCGCAATGACTTTGCGTAATGACCAATATTTATTTGCTTTACTATTTATTTATTATTTATTTTTAACTTCAATGTTCGTCCCTTACAAATTCCGTACACTATTTTCGCGATCTTAAATTAACGACGCTTTCACTAAAATGTCTGTGAGCCGCCCTCAGCACTCGAGGGCGGCGCACCGCGCCCTTCAATAACACTCACTACATGGCGAGGTGGCTTTCCACACTTCTACACTCCTCGGCTTCGCGACTATCTTCTCCCGCGGCTCGTGAACAACTTTTTTCTCCCGCGGATCACGTACGACTTCTAACTACTTCATCCCTCCTATCTATTCCTCAGGATATTATTTGAAAAATAAAAATTCGCCCACTCAAATCTCTTGGCTATCATTGGTCAATATTCACCAATGACAGACGATCTCCGAAAAGGATCAACGCCCTTTTTTTTTTCAGCGCTGCTTCCTTGCAGGTACCTACCCCTGGCCTATTCGGGCACTTGTACTTTCAATGGCCATAAAACAATAAATCTTATTACTTCCCTGGTAAAAATTAATACCTACTTTGGCGAAGTGGTTAGCTTCCATTCCGTCTCGGGTTCGATTCCCGGCTTAATGACTCTACTTGTTATAAAATATTTGTAAATTAAAATTGGCATTGCAGATTAAATTAAATATAATACATACACATAAATATTATTTGAAATGCTCCAAACGTTAAACAATACTAATGGGTGGTCCGGTGGTCGTACCATGTGTGCGAGCTTCCTTCAGAGGGTCGTCTTTTGTTTGTTTTTCTAACACTGTTTTCAGAATCCTAGTTTAGTCAATACAATTTTAAGTCATTTAACCTGTCACTGATATTTTATTTCTTCCTGGTCCGGAAATTTATCGATATTTTTTTAAACAAAGAGCTGGCCGTTTTTGTTTCAAAGGCGATCTGAGAATTAGAAAGCTCTGCTGTTCGAATTTCAAAATATTTTATTTTTTTTGTCAATCTTAATTATTCTTGAATATATCAACCCATTATAAAAAATCCAGTGTAATTTTACTAAAATTTTATATACTACGCTAAGTTCATGTCTGGTTTCAACTGGCATAAAAAGAAATAAATAACAATAAGATGTTTTATTTATGTATGCACATATAAATTATCTGGCCAAAACGTTTTCCCCCTATCTCAGAATTTATGTGCTTTTGAGAATCTGTCTTTATGCATCGGTGAGCATTTTACATCTCATGCGGTTTTGTGGATTAGATTTACTGGACTTTTGGAATGTAAAAATGTCAAATAATATTTTACTTTTTATGCACTGAAAATCACGGAGAAAATTGAATTAACATTTAAAATAATACGATTGACATATCAACAGAGACGAGAAGTTTGAAAGGGAATAATCAACTTACTAACCATTCCGTCATTTCTCCAAAGGGGTAGGCAGAGAGGATAGAAATTTATTTTGGCGGACAAAAGTCAAAATTCTTCAATTCTTAAACAAAATCATAATATAAAATTATGAACATTTAAAAATGAACATCTTCTTTTTTAAATTCTACATAACTATCAAGCTATCACGCCATTTCCCTCAAAGGGTAGACAGAGACGATAGAATGCCACACCACTCTGTCCTGGAATACTTCTCTTGCTTCCTCCACATTCATACATCTTCTCATGCACGCACGTCGATTATTCCGTTTTCTTACATGCCCACTTTCAATCACTTGTTTAACTTGATCGAGCCATGTCTTTCTCGACTTCTACATCCAGGCACAGTCGCATCATATATTTTTTTAGCCGTTCTTCATCATCCATTCGCTCTACATAACCGAACCATCGTAAGAGACCTTTCTTAATTTTGTCAATAATGCTTGAATTAATTTCGAATAATTAAGCTGACTGGATTGAACTGGATTGGAAGGTCTTGGAAAATTATAAGGCCCTGCCAATGCCCTGACTTTAATATAACTTTTT
Source organism: Micrasema minimum (assembly GCA_022494985.1). Lineage (NCBI taxonomy): Eukaryota > Metazoa > Arthropoda > Insecta > Trichoptera > Brachycentridae > Micrasema > Micrasema minimum. The sequence goes on along the minus strand of JAGVSP010003591.1, from coordinate 25,748 downwards.
CAAACAAAAAATCTTATTTGATCCAGGGGATGTACTTACACGAAATATTTATCTTATAATATAATATTTCATCTGCATTTTATGTATGAGAACTATGTTAGTGTAAATAAGAGCAAATAAGGAAAGAATAAAAAACACGATTTTTTTTCTAGAGTTGGAGCGTCTCTTAAAAAAATATTCCGTAATAAGCGTCAAACCTTGTAAAAAACCTATCTACATTGACGTTTCAAAACGTTTTTTATAAATACCTACCCACAATATAATCTTTTGTAATAGACTTAGGTACTTACTTTCAACATAATACTGTGTAAGTGTATATATCTACCCTTTCTAGTACGTAGTTTACACAGGTCGGTAAAACCAAAACCACTTAATCTATCAATTTGGTTTTCTGCTATCCATTACTGAAATTTACCATTAAGGGTCCTAAGAACGGCCCCTATTCATTTAATCAAACTGGCATAAGTACATTGACTTAATAAGGTTTATTTAAATTTAGTATCGAAACTCAATGCTTATCTTTTTAAAATTATATATAATAACTTTAAGTTTTTAGTTTAAATTTGTCTTAGCTCCTTGAAGAATATATATTTTTTTTTATTTAATATTTATTTATTTACGGTAAAATCCGTTTTAAATGCACAGTTAAGCATAAAAAGGATAACAAGCAGTTAAAATAAGTGACAGAACATTAAATTGGTGAAGCTCCTGTACAAATAACAAAAAGTGTACAAATAATTAATATATTTAAAAAAAATTATAATTAACCTCTCAACAGAGACCAGATTTTTTTTTGCAAATTGTTTTCAAATAGTATTTAGTCAAATTAATTATATCCATAAAGAAAACGAAATTAAAAATAGAGTTTTAACAAGAATTTGACCAATTTTACTTAATCTGGCACACTTATAAAAAACTTTTGTGAGAAGAAAAATTTTTTTTTTTTAAGCTCAGATTAAAATGTCATATTACACAATCGTCTCCAAATACGATGTAGATTCACCGGTTTTCGGGTTGTACTACGAGTTTAGTTACACCATGTATAAAACTAACAAATAAACAATGTATAAAATTATCTTATGTATTGCATTCATGGAAATAAAAAAACGACCTGTTTTTTAATAAACCTTACAACATTTTTCATCTCTGCCAAAATTGAATACTTTGTGTTTTATATTTTGAATTATATTATTGTAGATTCAAGTGTGCCAAGATAACACACTACAATAGATATACTACAAAAGGGCTTCATAACAACACTTGCATGTATTCCTAGTTCCTAGGTCCCGGTTTCCGGCTGGCTCATGCATAATGCACCACACTGCGGGATGCACTTGCACTACGATGCACAATGCACACAGCACTAGGATAGGGTCACCAAGCTTCAAGTAAGTTGGGGTCTTGTAAAAATTATTACTGGATTTTTTCCTTTTTTGTTTTCTTCATCATGTTGAACAGATGTTGGCTATTTTTTATATATATTAAAACACCTCTGGTTTATATTTTACAACCCCTGTGGTGTAACGGCTAAGACGCAGCAATCACGCCATAGAGATTTCGGGTTGAAGTCCCAAAAAAAAATTGGTATTATTATTTATTTACGATACAAATATATGTGTTATAAAAATTACCAAAGCAACAAAGATAAAATAAAGATAAAAAATGTATACATAAACATAGAAGTTAACTATAAGCATCAGATAAAACATAAACATTCAAAGGTAAAACCACATATACAAGTATTATATAAGCAATGTACAATGCACATGAGTTTTAAAAATAAAAAGAAGATAAAGGTATTAATTAAAAAAAATAAATTATTATTTATTTATTTATATGGTGATACATAACATTTTACATTTATTTAGTACTTTAACTGTCTAACTAGGGTTGATACCCCGTTCTAAGACAGCCAAATATATGACTTTTTAGTTATAAATACATTTTCATGTTACAAGTTACAAATACAACATTTTTTGAAAAAAAATAAAAAAAGAAAAGAAAAAAAAAAACAGGATGATTTTATCACTGTAAAAACACTTGGTAAAAACATATTTGAATAAATAGTAAATAATAATTAAGAGAAAAAAGAGAAAAAAATTATTGAGTTCAGTTTTTATAAAGTTCGACTTTCAGCCACAATTTTTGTTGTGTAGATTTTATTTACTACTCTCCCTTATCCGCATCCAATGGTGCATAGGGCACTGCGTTAGCACACCAAATTCAAGATCATGATATTTTTGTTACATGAAGGCAAGATTATCCGTCTTACGCATCATCGCCAGTCCAAAAAGATTATATTAAGCTATTAAAAATTAATACAGTTAGTATATAAAATATACACGGAGTAACAAATCCCGTAATACAACCTGAAAACTGGTGAAACTACATCATATTTGAGGTTGAATGTGTTATATGACTTTTTAATCTAAGCTTGAAAATTATTTTTTTTGTTGCTGTAAAAGCTTTCATTAGTACCGCTGATAAATAAAATTGAACTAGATATTATTGATATCCCAACAGATACAGAGAAACTCTGGAAACGAATGTGGGTTATCTAGGCGTTTACAGGGCTTATGACCTGTCATTGCTGGGTTAAGTGGCCACTTGACGTACTATAACATTCCCCGTTCCGCCCATCATCTGATAACCATTATATGACAAATTTTGGAACTACTATATACTCGTATATTGAAATCGTCTTCGTCATTCCGCTTTACAGAATTGTTTCTATGCCGGTGTCATCTGTTGAGAAGATTGCAAAGCATTTTTTTTGGCAATCATCTTTTATATCAGATGATTGTTGGATGATAAGATGATCCTATCAGCCCAGCATGGGTATAATCCAGTAATTTGTCTACAAGTATTTGTATACATTTAAAAAAATGTTGTTTAAAATTGAACTAATTCTTATTTAAATTTGGTTTCTGCTTTGTTTTCTACATAGATTAGTATTAATTTGACATAATAAATTATATTTGATAGCAATTTGTAAGATTTCTCGCCAAATTTTTTTTTTAATTTTTTTTTTTTTTTTTAGAAAACTATGAGACAAATCCAAAAAAATTACTCAACAAAATCGAATCTTTATATTATTACACAGCGATTTTTTTTGTATTTAATTTTTTCTAAACATTGTTCGTTTGTTATTAAAAGTACATAATGTTTTACACAACCTACACTTAATATTCATTTTCACATATATTTTTACATACCTCTGAATGTTTAATAATTACATCCGTTTGCTTTATGGTAACCTTATAAATGCCACTGGTCTCTGTTTGTCGTGGAACATTAGGGTTATAGGTTTACTCCCATGCAAGGCACTCTGTTGGAATTAACACAGTGTCAAAACACCAGATAAAATAAGTTAGTATTATTAAATGCATTAGCATTAAAAGTGAATAAGTTACTAAAGATATTAATGAACAATAGGGTTCTTCCCGAAAACACGAATATTCTTAAAAACGTTATGAACATTTAAAGTATATTTTTACAATTCCAACGATATAAAACACAAATTTATGTTTTAAAAACACGAAAATACGAATGATTTTCAACGCCCGTTATTAGTTAATGACGTCATACCCCGTCCACCATGAAAGGCGTGAAATTCATTACGAAGTGAGCGCCTATATTGCTGTGACGTCACACCGCATGCGCGCCAAATGAAGGGTTCGCGAGCGATTTGAAAAAGCGCTATTTCAAACCGCGCTTAAAAAATTCATATGACATCATAAAAAAAAATAATAAAATTCCCTTGAGATTGTAATTTTTCAATCAATTTTTTGAAATAAAAAAAAAAAAAAATGGGGAAGAACCCAATTGACATTTCTGTATTATACTTGACATGAAAGCTTTCTTAACAAATTTGATATCTACATACAATCTATCTAAACGTGAATTTCTAAACGTAGAATAGTCGTTCATAAGATTTAACGGGTTGTGGCCCAGAGGTAACTTTTCTTTTTATGATTTTTTTAATATACATAAAACGTAATACTTATTTGAAATATTATTGATATCCCAACAGAGACAGAGAATCTCTGGATTCGAATGTGGATTATCTAGGTGTTTACCGGGCTAATGTCCTGTCTTTGGCTGGGTTAAGTGGCCACTTGATGTATTTCAAGATTCCCTATTCCGCCCATCATCTGATAACCATATATGACAATTTTCAGATGATCTATTAGTATTGGTTTGGCCGATGGGTTTTGGTTTCTCGGGGCTTGCTGGTGATGATTTGTACTAGGTCATTCTTGGAACAAGTTGCCCCAGTAAATCCTTGATTCCTATTCCTATATTCCTTCTAAATACAAAATACCTAGTTATCTATGGCACTTCGCGGGTAGTCTGAAAATTACAACAATAACGCAGCCGCTACAAAAACTCGCACGCAAATTCTCAACTCGCTTATCTAAACGCATCTTATAAACGCATTCACATAAAATCAACTTTGAACTCTGTAAAACCTTCATCCATTGTGTACTTGTATCTGTATTGAAATCTTGTGATCTGTTTTGTGTTTTGTGACGTTATTTGAAGTGAAGTGCAGGACAGAAGATCTCCTCCGATTTCCAGTCTCCATAATACCCAAGGTAGGGGCAATTTTCTACTGAATTGACTGGTGTAGGTCTTCTGGTATCTCCTGGGAGCTGAATTTGTCGTTTGGCCTTTTTTCTCCGCCTTATTCATACATAAAATTCGAGCACGCACACGGCTCTCTCGTGTCAAATGAAAGTTGACAAAAGGCGCGCTTCAGCTGCACCAAGTATGGATTATAACAGAAATTTTCACATTAACGACATCTTTCTCACTGGTGGCATCTGTTAAGAAAATTGCTAAGCATTAGGCTATCAACTTTTTTGGTCTAGGTAAGATTCATCTGAGGTTAATTACTTACTAGAAGACGCCTGAAAATTAATATTTTTTTAAGGTAATGGGAATCATTATGGCGGATAATATTGTCTGTACTAGTATAAACAGTCCAAATAGCGAAATTGTCAGTTACGTCAACGGTATATTTGAAAAATAGAAAACGACGTTTCTTTGAAAGTAACCGGACCCATGAGGATTATTCAGTGGATACAAATTCCAGTAATAATATGGACCGACTTGTATTGAATTCCTGGAATTATAATACTGTTCATTGAGAGAGTTTCCCTAGAGACTTTTATTGGAGCTTCATTTTGCAATCAGTGCTACACAATAAATAGCAGATTGAAAATATTAAGTGTGAAGGCTTTTAAGGCAATCGATGTACCAATGCAGTGCCTTATGCACCATTGGGTGCGGATAAGGGAAAAGTTATATAGTAATTGAAGACTGTAACCACAAGCTACTTTTTACGACTGGTACCGAATCACCGAACTACCGCCGACACTCGTTGGTGGCATATTTATAAAAAGGGCCATTCTTCTGGTAGTTTCAGCGTATTATGTGTAGTGTGTAATGGGAACATTCTCGACCAGTGTTTCTTAACCCTATTAAATGAATAGCCCCCTTTTCCACGGTTACATTATTCAACACCCTTCTCCCCCTAAAAAAAAAAATTAAATTTAAACTTTTCTTTATGTAGGCACATACCTGTATGTATTTTATGCAATGGATTTCCTACTCAAAAAAATGAACGCATAAGATGAGAAAAATGTGTTTAGTAACTCTTTTTTCTCATTTTCTACGAATAACTAAAAAACGGTGGTAGAAAAAAACATGATATTGAGTATTATGCCTCAGTAAAAAATTTTGCGCGTGAAAGTGTAGTTTATTTAACAGAACTTGAAAAATCAAAGCGCCTAAAGAAAGTGTATCAGTGTGCATAGCTCGTATATAAGCTTCTTTTCTATATTGATACACAATGAAAGCCCCACCCTTTTCCTAGACTGCTTTAAATACTATTGAGTATTTTTTCAGTCCAGCCAACTCTGCCAATTTTTTCAACAAGCTAAACCGCGATTTTAAGATTGTTAGTGTGATAAAAATACGGATGAATTTACGATTATGTACGCGAACAAATGCTTTCATTGTACCCCTACCAGACTGTCTCGGCTTATGTATTATAATTGTCATTGTTTCCATCACCCAAACCAACCAGAGTCGGCCCAAATTAACAGTGGTAGGGATATATAATGTGTAATGGTCAGCATAGTTTCCTTCCTGTCTATATTGATACAATGTCCACTCGACCTTCTGCAGCGCCCCCTTAATGTTAAAAATTTAAAAAAACCGCCCCCCCAGACCTCTAAAACTCCCACCAAGGGGCGCTGGCACCTCGGTTAAGAAACACTGTTCTAGACAAAGATAAGATTATTTTTGAATGCATTTTTTTAAACATGCATTATGGACACTTTAACATACAAAATAAGTGAAATGATTTTTTAAAAATGGTTGTGTAAGTTTCCTGACACATTAAACGATATATATTTAATTATTATTAAAAGTAAGAACATTCTGAAGATATGAGAGCTCAGCTGTGTAAAAAGTATCGAGAATATGTCAATAAAAAGACCCGTGTAAAAGAAGTCGTTCTAATTTTTTTTACTGCATGTTGGTAGCACTGTACTGATTTAGCGCGCAAAGTTTGAGCGGGATCTGTCATTTAATTTGTTTTAAACTACACTTTTTGTTGGTCATAGTTTTGAGTTCTCGGCGATTTTTGTTCAAAAAGCGCAGCGAAAGCATGTCGCTGAAGACATGGTTTCCCGAGCTTCTACGGATCCGACCTTTATGAAACGTATAATAACTGGCGACGAGACATGGGTTTATGAGTACGACATGCAAACAAGCCAACAGTCTTCAGAATGGCGTCTCGAAAACGAGCCGAAACCCAAAAAACCGCGGCAAAGTCGCTCCAAAATCAAGGTGATGCTGACAGTTTTTTTTGACTACCGTGGTGTGGTTCACTCCGAATTCCTTCCAGAGGGAGAAACAGTGAATAAAGAATATTATTTAGGCGTCATGAAGCGTTTGCGTGAGAGTATCCGCCGAAAACGTCCAGATTTGTGGCCACACAACTCATGGATGCTGCACCATGATAATGCACCATCACACACAGCCATTATAGTGAAAGAGTTTTTAGCGAAAAGTTCTCGACCAAGCACCGTATTCACCTGATATGGCTCCGTCTGACTTTTTTTTATTTCCCAAGTTAAAATTACCACTTCGAGGAAAAACGTTTTGAGTCGATAGAAGCCATAAAAGAAAATTCGCTGAATGAGCTAAAGGCCATACCGCAAATAGCCTATGAAAAATGTATGGAAGACTGGGTGAAGCGTTGGAGATGTTGTATTGCAAGCGATGGGGCCTACTTTGAAGGCGATAAAATAAATTTTGATGAATAATTTGTATTTTTTGTTTTATTGACAAATTCCCGATATTTAGTACACTGAAGGTATATATTTTTTTAAATTTAAAAACTTGTAGAGGAAGTGCCTGTGAGTCAAAATAGCGTGGTTAGTTAATAAATTATTTTTAATTTTTTTATTTGTTTTTTTTTTTACTTATTTATTTAACGCTTGCTTAACTTTGTACAGAATTTACGAATATGCTAGTACCTAATAGGTATAATATAAAAATACAAGAAAAAGTATGAAATTGTATCATCATCATCATCATGTAAGCCCGTTGAGGTCTACTGCTGGACATAGGCCTCCCCCTGCCGTCTCCACTCCTCCCGATCCTGCGCCGTCCCCATCCACTGTCTTTCAGCAGACTTCCTGATGTCGTCCACCCATCTCATCGGTGTACGTTCTTGAGGCCTCTGGTTCCTCGGTCTCCACACCAGAACGCGTTTCGTCCATCTGTCGTCCGTCATTCTGGCTATGTGACCGGCCCATTTCCACTTCAGCCAAGCAATTCGCTGTACCACGTCGCAGACCTTTGTCTGGCGTCGGATCCAATCGTTCCTTTTTCGGTCTCTTAATGTTATTCCAAGCATAATTCTCTCAATGCTCCTCTGTGCAACTTGCAACTTATGGGAGGATTGCTTGGTCAGAGTCATTGTTTCCGCGCCATAAGTAAGGACGGGCAGAATGCATTGGTTGAATACTCGAGTCCTGAGTGAGTTGGGGATGGAGCTTCGGGATGTGGAATTTAGCTTTCCAAAAGCCACCCAAGAGAGATTTATCCTTCTATCCACCTCGCTGCCGAGATTGTCTCTGCCTATGATGAAATGAGGGAATCCACTGTTTTCTAAAGTAATTTTTTTCTATAAACTTACTATTTAACCAAACAAAAAAAATATATTTAATATTTTTTTATAGGTTATTGATGAAGATACGATTTTTTAAAGTTGCACATTTCAAATACCACGCCAAATACATTAAAACATTAAATACCATTTATTAGAGTTTTAATTTATAAGTTATAAGAACCAGTTAGTCGGTGTGGTTATTAACAAGTTAAAAATAATTATAAAAAAATAAAATTAATCATTATTAAAGAAAAAATGCAAATCCTGAACGAAAATCTTCGACGCTTTTGTGGGCAAACAATGAAGCTGCCAGCTTCATTAAAGCTAAGCAAAGCCCTGAGAGTTATTTTCTGGATTTTCGCAATTTCGGACTTCTGGATTGGTAGGCTTTTCATTTAAAAAACATCCCCAATTCGTCGGCTTATAATTAAAACCGCGGCTAAGAATTTCAGGTCAACAATTGTTTGGTAATTAGATACGGGAGAGGAGGAAAGTGACTCGAATTCACAATTTGAAAAGCACGCCCTTCAAACCCCATTTGAGGGTTGTGTTTTTACCCCCTCCTGGTTTATAACTGGCTCTCTTTGTCAAGTAAATAATTACTTTTAATGATTTAAAAATGTCTTCATTGTGTTTTTAGTTTGTTGTTTAATACGTTTTTTTTTTCTAAATTAAGAATATTTACCAAGTTTTTAAAATAAACAAACCAATGATTTTAAGTTGACTGCGAAAAAAAATGTCATTCTAAAATTTATGTTTCGCAACAAAAATTACACCAGTTATAAAGTCTCAAAAAATTCACATTTTCTTTGTAATTTTGAGAGTATTTCGTTTGCATGAAGTGTTATTTTTAAGTATTCTTTTTTTGTTCCAGAACTGAAAACAAGACATCCTAGATAATTATCTCCAAATGTAAGTAAATACATTAATTTATTTATTTATTTATTTATTTATTTGACTTTTTGTACAAATAGTTGTGTACATTGGCGGGTTTATTGCCCAAATTGGCAATTTCTTCCAACCAACCAATATAAGAACGTAGTGCGGGTATTTATCGTAAGCGCAATAACAGATCTTCAATTTTTTTACCTTTTATAATATTTAATATTTCCACAGCTTCGTATTTTTATTATTTTAGTAGTAAATCGTAATAGTAATACTATAATAGGTAAGTATCGTGTACACATATTAGCAAATATTTTCAGCTCTCAGCTGTATTTCCGTGATGATTCAAACTCCATACTACCTGTATCCGGTTGATATTCGGATTTCCGGCATAAGCGTATCTCAACTTCCGGTATTCAGTATAATTAATATCCGCTTTGTAACTGCTTCATGCTAACAGGTAGTGAAGTATTTCTATATAACCGAGGTGAGTCGGAATGGAACACAAATTATTAGCAATGGTCATCTAAATCCTCACCACTGTTAGTGAAATTGTTAAAATATTATTTGGATATCGTCATATGCTAGAAATTATACTGAGAGTCAATATGCCTTGAAATTACTTTGCCACGTACACTCCTAGGTGGAGAATATGGACTTCATTAGATGCCTCCAAAAGATCCTGTCTTCGGCCAACGCCAATGCTCTCATTCTTTACAATGTTAACACCGCTTCCCCAAGCTCCGCTGAATACATCCGTACGACTACTAGTTAGTATGTAATAAACAAGAATGTTCAAAAAAATGTTCTCAAGGATATTTCTTTCACTTCTCTCTTCCTTAGGCTGGGTCGTTTAACCATTAGTAGTAGTCGAAAATCGAAAGTAAAAGCATAAATTTTAATATAAGATACCTACTTTTTTTTATGGAAATACAAACAAATTTTCAAAATTTGAACTATTCGGATTTTTAACTTTTACTAACAATCAAACAAGCCAACTCATTCAGACTGAATTCAAACCTATTTAATCCTCTTACAATAAACAGTAATATAATATACAAAATGTAATGGGGCAAAATAAATATTCATGAAATAGGTGAATAAATTAATGTACCGCAATGAATATTTTAAACAAAACCATATTCAAAGTTGCTAACGAATATACTTTGAATTTTCAATATCGGTTTGTGGTCAAAGGTGGACTAGTTTTTGCTGGTTCAATCAAAAGAATTAACATTTCTTGGTGTAATTTATTCTTCATTAAGATATAACATTTTACAGTGCTTTTGTTAACGTTGCTAACTTGCAAAACTATGAATGGTCAAAGACTAATTAAGAAGAGAAAAAGATACTGTTGCAATCGTGTAAATAGAACAATCTGAATACGGATTAAACTAACACAAAATTAGAGTGGCTAGTTATATGAATATGTTTATATAATCGATATTCCCCACAGTTTGATACTTTCCAAAATTTGTAATAGAAGAAAAAATATAGGAAGATATTTATTTAAAAGTATGTTTCATTTTTATAGTAATGTTTTCAGAAAATAGTCATGACAAGTAAGATTTAAATATTGAAAATTGCGTGCTTCTTTCCACATATTAACTTTTTATGAACTAATTTTATGATTCCCTGTTTATTTTAAGAGTTTTTATCTCGTTTTATTTTATGGTTTAAAAAGCACATCCTAAGGGAAGTGTTATATACGCAGAACGCTCGAATTTATATTCCGAAGGGTGGTTTCCGGAAAAAACAAGAATTACTTATATTGAGAATAACTAACCCTTATGTTATTGAAATATTAGTAACGCTGAGCAAAGAATAAAAAAAAAAATTCACTAAACCTAACAAAAAAAAGCTTCATTTGTACAGTAATCGTTTCCAATCAATGAGGGGCGTAATATGGATTCCATTAGCTGCCATTGCCATTGACCCGGGTTGTGGTTTAGTGGTAGAAGTGGTCTAGTCGAAGACTCCTGATTGGAATCTCTAGGTTCGAATCCCACTCCAGCACAACTTGTTTCTGCATTCAAACAATGTTGCATAGGGCACTGCATTAATACACGAGTGAAGCGAATCTTGATCATTTGATACATGAGAATAAGATGATTAGTATTACGCTTTAGCGCCAGTCCTAGGTTTCCTGCATTCCGGAACAGTTATTTCTGACATTCGAAAACAGACCCAAAATTGAAATATTTGTGGATATCATAAATTCTCATTTTCAAGCCATTTTTATTTTATTTATTATTATTACCTGCGCTATTCCAAGTTAGTGCCACTCCTAAAATTCTCAAGCATCGTTTACTGTTATCGAGAGAACATAAGGTACACTATAAGGCAACAGACGCAGCAACGACTGTTAAACGTCATTGCTCGAATGTTTCACGAGAGCCTTGATAATGCTTAACTATATTTTAAGGTATCAAGTTCCTAGGGCTTTGAAGTCCTACTAATACTTCTACTACTCTCCCGTATCCACACGCAATGGTGCATAGGGCACTGCATTGAAATCCATTCACAGTTTCAGCCAGAAATATTGTCGATCGCTTAGCTTGAAGGCAGTAGCTTGAAGAATTTATTTTTTCGACATAGAGAGCGAATATGCCAAGAATGAATAAAATGAAGAAAAATTTAACGTTAGAAGCATACTCTACCACGTGACTCGCGGCTGCTTTCCCATACAAACGTATTCCTTGGTTTTTTTTTTTCTGTAATTCAATATTAGAGCAATGATTTTTTCACCCTTTTCTGATATCGACCAGATGCCTGTTTGTATCGTCTTATTTTTTAAATAATTTATTTATCCTTTAACAAATAAAATATCCGAAAATAAGACGACGCAAACACGCATCTGGTCGATACCTGTCGTTGCTGGTAATCTGTCGGTTTCAATTCTTGGACAAGTTGAATTTTGTATGGAAACATTGTTATTGTATGCAAAATTCGCTGCAGCGACCCTCTTGAGAGGCCAAGTTGTGTCGAACATCTCCTGGTTGATGTTTCTGGATCCTCCGAATACTCTCCTGTACCAGTTCAATATTGTCAAACGTGTGCACAGTTCGTAGTCTGCCGGAACCAGAAGGGTTCCTTACTGCTCCTTGTTGTCGAAAATTTGCAACCAGACGGTTTATTGTTGACTGAGAGGGTGCAACCCGCACATTAAATTGACGACGGTATGCACGCTGAGTCAACACAATGGACCGTTGTTCAGTTGTGTTTTGCTCCATTATAAAATCGTCCAAGTCTTCTTTACAAAACACTGAAAAAAAAAAAAAAAAAAAAAATATAAATAAAAAGTTATAGGGAATTCACACCACTTCGGTCTTTCTAGGCCACCCTGTATAATTGTCATAACATATATGAACCTTATCTACCTACCAATTTTGTTATAGTATTAGTGAGTGACATTAATTGTGGCTTGAAATATATATTTTTTTGTAAAAAATGTCTTCCAAAAATAAACATTAACTTGTAAAATGCTTTCCTCGGCAGTAAGAAATGCATTAAAAATAACAATAGGTATGTCGTAAAAACTGCAATGTAAATACTAAAAAATAAGAAATTGTAAGACTTACGATATAACCTAATGGTAGATTTCCCTTCAATTTAATGGTTAAAAAATTTGTGCTAAAATTCGTCTGAAAGTTCTTTAAATTGAAATCTTGAAATAGATGGTTTCAAGTAATTTCATCAAAAGATAAAAATTTGTTCATTTTCTTTGCTCGAAAGTCGTGAACAAAATTTAAAATCATTTTTAATCAAAAAGTCTCGGCTGAATTAATTCAATTTATTTTTAGTGCATTATTCAGCATACTGTTCGAGATAGTGATAAATTAGATTAATAAAAAACTGGGATTATCTAGAAAATAACCAGATTTTGAAATATTTTTATTCGATATTTTATTAGTTACGACGGAATAAGTAAACTTAATTACGTTATATTTATTCGCAATAGAAGCGAAATTTTGCGTTTGATCAGAGAATCATTTTATATCATTTGAATATTATACTTCTGATTATTATCACCAAAATATCTCATTTTTCAATACAATATGCTAATTTATTTGAAATTCCAATGGGATAATATATATTCTTCATTATTTCACACACGCATGTGATTTTCATATTAACATTTTAATGTGTGATGCCTTGTACTGATACTGAAGCGTAAGACTGACTTATCTTCATGTAATAAAATGATTAAGATACACTGCTCTTGGTGTGCCAAAGCAGTGCCTATGCACTATGGGGTGCAGATATGGGAAAGTAGTAGTTGTAGTTTCTATGCAAACATTAGATATAACAGTTCAAATATTTATTGTGGGCACTTTTTTTTAATTGAAATATAACATTAACACAAGTAATGATGACATAAAGTACATATTTAATTTTTTTTTTTAAATAACAAGTATTACGTATTTTTAAAATTATCTAATGTTCTTGCTATTAATAACTAAAAAAAGTTTTATAAAATTTTTAAAGAAGACAAATTACACATCGTGGAATATTAAATCTGTGCTTAAAGTAATTTATCATTATTTTTCATTTTAGGTAGCTTGTATAATTTGTTTGAATACCAGATAAAATTCATCATCATCATACCATATCCGCTCCCTATGTGGAGCATATGGAATCCATAAACAGCCGTGCATCCTCTCAAGTCAAGTCCACGTTCCCCAGTCCCGCTCTGACGCAAACTGCCGACGAAATTGTGAACTGTGGACGACTAGGACGCCGAGAACCTGCCGGTAAATGCCGTCTTTATAACTCCTGCATCACACCTGTTCTCCTTCTATGGCTGCTGTGGCACCTAATTAAGGCCCGAGATAGCAGACTTCTGAGTTTTGAGAATAAGTGTCTTAGAAGAATTTTAGGTGTGCGGTGGTTTGACTTTGTAAGGAACACAGAGGTGAGGCGACGGTATCTACTGTCATCCGGCGAAGGCGTTTCGGCTGGCTAGGCCATATACTACGTATGCCTCCTGAGAGCCTTAACCATGATTGCCTATTTTACAAGGCACCAGATAAAATTGAGATTAATAATTGGTAACCTTTTAGCTGGCGGACTCATTAAAATCATAGTAGAAAATTATCAGCATTTAAAAATAAACACCTTTTTAAACTTCTACATAACTAACTAGCTATTACGCCCTTTCAAAGGGTAGACAGATACGATAGCATACCACACCACTCTGTCTTGGCACACTTCTTTTGCTAGTTTCAAATGCAATACTTCTTCCACATGCATTTCATATCATCATCATCATCACAACATATCCGCTTCCCTATGTGGAGCATAAGGAAATCTTACAATTCTTCAATGCCAGCCGATGGGCGCGCCATTCAGCATCATCCCAAAGTCACAACCACGTTCCGCATTTCATGATCTGCAACTGCCAACAGATTGTCAACAGTCGACGTCCAGGGGCGCTGTGAATCCTTAATGCCTTGTAAAATAGGCTAGAATGATTATGAATTAAGGCTCTCGGAACATACGTAATTACGTAGTATATGGCCCAGCCAGTGTATCGAGAGGCGGTAGACTATACCAGTTAAGAAAAATTCGGCTCACTCGCACCCATCGTCCACCAAAGTTCGCTCAGTCGGTATATAGCAGCACAGGACTCACATAACGATTAAGATATCCAATTAGATACCATATGTACATAATCAAATCTCGCCCAGGGGTAAGGTAAATAGGAGGTAAAATGAAACATGTTAATATAATTTCAAGTGTTTAATTTTAAATAAAATGAGTTTCAGAAATTTCGGTGGATGGCATAGTATAGACATAAAAATTACTCATATGAATATATTATAAATCTCCCTAAACTAGTTTTGATTAAAAAGAGCCTGAACCGTAAATATAAGGTATCCTGTAAGTGCAAACTAGTTCTGACATGCTACAGAGATTGGACCATAGACAAGTTTATAAAAGAAATATTAGATTAAAGAGAATTTAGAGGACACATGCTTCCATTCATACATAAAACTAATTATGATGGTGATGCGTAGACCGTAGACTTCTAATTGATGGGAATTTAATATTCATTGATGCAGTTGTTGACAGAGGGTAGATTTGAAAATTTGCCCTGCATCGTGTGCAAGTTGAAAGGTATTGAGACAAACAGAAGAAAATTCAACCTCAAGGTGTGATGTTGCCTTTCTCTAGGACATCGACACTTGTGCTTCTTCAGGTCATGGAGCAATGGATGGAGATGAAAGTTAAGATATTGATGTTAGATATTGGCATTACACCGCAGTCCTTCAGCCGCGCAGTTTGGGTCAATTTGACACCACGAGCCCGTTGTTCGCAAGATTGATTTATAATTACTTTGCATCCCGCATGTACCGATCGGTGAAGTGGATCCAAAGCATATGATGCCCAAGCTCCATCGGGCTTGTGCTGCTCATCACATAATAAAGATGTCAAAGAAGAGGATTAATTATGAAGAGGAATGATGGGTATAAAGAAAAGGAGTCAGACGCATTAACGCACAAACTCCAGGAGTTTTAGAAACATTACAAGTCGATTTCGGCGGCTTGGCTGGTGTAGATAAAAAACACAGCGCCTTCCTTCATGTCCGATTTGAAAAAAAGAAGCGACAAAAACCAAAGAGAGATGACGTTTCGCTACCATAGGACCCATAAATATGGCGGCGAGACACATCGACACGAATTTAAAAAAATCGGGGTCAAAGTCAAGTTCTGTCCTATTTATTTAATAATTTAAACTAAAATAACGATTTAAAATTTAGAAAAGAATTAGGAATGTTATTTCCACTGCGAGCGTGAAAATAACATCACACCAGCCAGAGCGCCTTTGCCTGGTTTTTAACGACTATACACTTATACCACTATCTTTAATTATTAATTACCAGCACAAAAAAATACTAGTTTCAGCGTGAAAATAAAAACACATCAGCGTCCTGAAAACAGACTATTGAAAACCTCTCGATCATGAAAAATCATTGGCTGAACAGTGAACAGCGAGTTTCAGGCAGTAGGGGGGTAGCAGGCTCCATGCAAATATGAAGGCTGTTTATCATTCTCGACCCGGTGAGTCTTCAGTGTCGGGAGGTCATACTCAGCCAGTGGACATTAACAAAAAAAATTAGTGAAAAATACCCCCAAACTTAGGGGCCTTAACTTTTTTTACAAATGAACGTTTACCTATTTACTTAAAATGCTAGTTTTTCTTACAATTTTAACTTCTCGAACAGAAGACGAGAAAGTTTGGAAGGGAACATGGATTATCAAGGCGATTACTGGGCTGAACGACATTGGCTGGGCCACTTGATTGGTACAACAACATTCCCCATTTCACCTAGTATTTGATATACATATCGCCATTTTTATCAGTAGCTCAAGCACAGATAACCATCGACGTAGTTAAAAGCGGTGCTATTCACGTGCTATTGCTAACGATTTGAGCGATCACAGTGGACATTCGTTCGATACCGTGGTATCGATAGCCGAACATAGCCGATCTGAGCCGAGCGGGGCCGATGCAAGCTATAACGCGGCCTTACGTCAAACGTCCAAATCATCGCGCTTGGCTGATTTTTTATTATTTCGACTGCTTTTCTCAATATTTGGCTTGCCGAAAACGACTAAATTATAATAAAGATTGAATGAAGATTTGTGCGAATAAGATATATCTCGGGAAATGGCTCGCGACTAGTATGCGCTCGTTTAATAATCCCGATCGATAACTTTTTAACGCGTGTTTCATTGTGATCGCGAAAACGTTAAACATCCATGGGTAAGAAATCGTTTATCACGTCGCTTATTACCGAATCGGTACTGATCTGTGATCGAGCAACTGAACTCTGTACATATACAGTAAAATGGCGCGACGCTTCCACACGTTGAACACTCACTTTCATCCATTGAGAAAATGGCCACGGCATTTAAGCAGAAATCTTTTTATTTCAGGATTGCATGAATTTTATCCGTCAACCCTTTATTTTGGAAAACTAACTAAATATGTTATTCTAAAATACTTTTACGAAAACTTTCCAAGGGACAATGCAATGATGTTTATTTACATTGATAAGCTATTAACTTTTGTTACTTGTTATTGGTCATCATCATCATCATACCATATCCCCTTCCTATGTAGAGCATATGGAATCCACAAGCTGCCTCCAGGTCGTGCACTGTTGACAATTCGTCGGCAGTTTGCGTCAGAGCTGCGGGACGAGGACTTGTTATTGGTAGATCAAGTAAAGTTACTTAAAATCAAAAAGTATGAAACGAGACTTGTCTGGCATTGGACGTGTTTACAGCTGTCAAAATGCCGACTTTCGTTCTTAAATATCGCATAAAATAAGCACATAAATGAAAATAATCATCTAAGTATCATTTATTATGATAAGAGTTGTTTTTTTACGTATTTTTAAATAATTAATTCAACTTGTCCTTAATTTACAACGTCATGTTCATTTGTGAGATATTCTGGTAAATTACAAAACAATCAATCATCCTTTCTCTCTTATTCTCTGTTCAGATTTGTTAGAGGGAAACAAAGTGATTCAAATGTATCGGATAGTGAAAGATACACACAGTGAGTTTCTTCCAATAGACGTGTGTCTTCTTTTCACTGCAAAACACAAATGGAACAGTGAAAGCCACACTCTTTCCCTAGACTATTTTAAAGACGATTGAGTCTTTTTTTTCAGTCCAGCACAACTCTACCGATCTTTTAAAGCTAATCCCGCGAAATTTAATAGATTCAGTTTTAACTGGAAAAAGCGGAAGAAAAGAAGGTTAAATACGCGACCAAATGCTTTCATTGCCCCTATCACTGTCTCGGCTCTAAGATTGTCATAAACACATCCACCCAACCTGCTCAAGGAGCTGGCCAAAACTTACAGTGATAGAGATATTAGTTATTCTACCTCTTTTTTAGTCTTTAGTTACAACCAACTCCTGCCCAACCGCAACACAAATGGAACATAAAATTTAGACAATTCTCTTTTAAATCACTGGTCTAGTGTAACACAACATGTCTCTGGAACAATGAAGCGATATGATTGAGTGATTTTTTAAATTTTAATTAATAGCCGCCACTAAACTGTCAGCTAGTCTCACTATCAGCGGTAATTATATTTTTATCAATTCGTTTTATATATACTTATTTATTTACAATGTGAACATCAATGTTCAATAATTTGTATCCCTGTAATCGACATTAACCGGAGTTCCTACATTTGGCACTTCCTTAATAGAGAAACAGGTTGTTAACAGGGA
Source organism: Micrasema minimum (assembly GCA_022494985.1). Classification (NCBI taxonomy): domain Eukaryota; kingdom Metazoa; phylum Arthropoda; class Insecta; order Trichoptera; family Brachycentridae; genus Micrasema; species Micrasema minimum. Next base: position 7,412 of record JAGVSP010003591.1, on the reverse strand, counting down.
ACATTTCTTATATTTATATCCTTCTCAACGAAGATTAAAGTAAAAGGTTTAGAAATACAAGGATCTACCACAAAAAAGGTATTTTTCTATGACATTTGGCGTATTATCATTGGAATTTAAATTCAATTTTCTTTTGTAAGATTACTTACTATAAAATGCATTATTCATAAGTTGGTACTGATTTTATGGTTTTATGTCAAAATTATTAAGAATTTTGTATTTACATATAACAGAATTCTGGAAATTTATCTTATTGTATCAAATTGAATTTTGACTACTTTTAAGATTTTTTTACTTTTTCGTCATTAATCTTACCATGACATAAATATTTTATTCCAAATATTTGTATGTCTATTGTCATTGTTTTTCAGTTTATTGTAATTATTTAGTATATTACGATAGTTAATTCATGCATAACTTCATTAAAACATTGTTGTTACTCTATTTTTATGAAGTAGATATAAAAGTTTAAAAAATCAATACTTACCAAACATTACTAATACCAAGATAATCTACCAAAGTTTGTAAATGAATACCTCAACATGGGCTTTGCTCAGCGAGGTATTTCATTAAGAAAAAAAAATTGTAATGTGTGAAATAAATAAAAATAAAAATAAATATAAATTACTACTCTCCCTTATCCGCACCCAATAATCATAATAATAATAATATTAATAATAATTTTTTTTTTTAAATAAAAAATAATATTCGTTTATTTCGCATCATCTTTGATACAATATACATAAAAGAAAACAAGAAGAAAAAAACTAAATCAAAATCAAATAAGATGGAATAAATAAATTAATAAAATGAAATTTAAAAAAACAAATTATGTTTCAAAGGCACGGCGTTAGTATACCATGTGTAGTAAATTGAGATAATTCGGTACATAAAGGCATGATGACCAATCTTACGCTTCAGTTCCAATCCAATGCAATTTCCAGCGCAACCCGTTGAGGGTCCTGGCAGCCTCCAAGAAACGTCTCCGGCTACTTCCTTCCAGTCCCCAATGCCCAAGGATGCTGTGGTCTTCTCCACATAGTCCAACCACTTTAATTTAGGTCTCCCGATACTCCATCGACCCATTGGTTTATAGATCAAGAGCCTCTTAGGTGGTCGGGTGTCCTCCATCCATGCAATATGGCTTGCCCAGCGGAGTCTTCCTAATAGGGTTGTTCTCGATAGCATGAATGTCCTTGAAAACGTTATAAATATTTAAAATATATTTTTACTATTCCAACGATATAAAACACAATGATCAAAAATGTTGTTTTCATTTATAAATTTATGTTTTAAAAACACGAAATTACAAGTGACTTTTAACACCCGTTATTGGCTAATAACGTCATACCCGTCCATTATAAAAGGCGGGAAATTCATTACGAAGTCAGCGCCCATATTGATGTGACGTCACACCGCATGCGCGCCAAATGGAGGATTTTGAGAGCGATTTGAAAAAGCGCTAGAAAATTTATATGACACCGTAAAAATTAAAAAAAAATTCCCTTGATATTGTTATTTTTCAATCAATTTTTTTTAAATAAAAAATAGAAAAAATCGGAAAGAACCCAATTGAAATTGAACCCGTGACCTCAGGTATTATGGTAGGCCAATGGACTTACCACTGTTTTATGAAGAGGAAATAGAAGCAAAAGTAAGACAATCCCCACCAAAATACTTTTAAAATCTTCTTTTTTTTTAGATACGCCTCTTTAGTTCGCATCCCCCAAATATATGTTAGTAAATCACGCAGACGGGTGCTGAAGGAATAAGATTTATGTTTCGCTATTTTCTATTTTATGCGCCGACTGTTCCGCTCTTCATATTAATTTATTACCTGGGAATAATGTAGAGCGGAGGAAATGCCACCTACAAATTGTTTACTTTATTGGCTGTATACTTATTCTTTTCGATTTGGTGCATATATTCATTGAAATGTGTAAATAATCAAGGATCAACGCATCTATTTATTATGAAATGAAGCACACTTTTCTAACTACAACAACAGTGCTACAAACATTGACTTAACATCCATTTAAAAAGATTTTTTATTTTTTATATTTACTTAATTTATTAAACATACAGTTTAAAAAAGTTTCTTGGCAATTTCTTCCTAGCAACCAACTTAAATAATTAAAACAAGATTTTGAGTGTGTCCAAATACTTGTAGACAAAATGGACGCACTCAAAATTTTGTTTAAAAAAAATTAGTTGGTAAAATTTACAAGCATAAAAAATTAAAGAGTCATCTTCAGGCGTTTGCTAGTGATGTTCAGAGTACGCGCGAGAACCAATTTACGTTGTCGAAAGTTGGTTATGTTAAAATTAGGTCTGTTTTAAAAATTAAAAAAAAGTGCCTTAATGTCTGAGACGACTAACCCCAGGTATGGGGAAAGTTGTCTCAAAATTCTCTCTTGAATTAATATTTATTTTTAAATATCCTGTGGATTGTTGTAATACTAATTTCCCTTATCCGCACCCAATGGTGCATAGGGCACTGCATTGGTAAACCAAGTGCAGAGTATCTTGATTATTTTATTGCATGAAGGTGGATGATTAGTCTTACGCTTCAGTACTAGTATAACAGATGAAATATTTATATGAAAATCACATGTAAATAAATATTTCCTGTTGACCCCCTGCGGGAATCTAACCCCCGACCTCATGCATAGGTAGTCTAGTTTCCAATACCAGCATTAATCTATATTTTTATTTTATTTATTTAAATATCTCAACAGGTCAGGAGGCCCAATTACAGAGGGGAGCAACGTCACAAACACCCAAGCTTGAGAAATATCACCTTTAATTTTTTGTTCTCCCGGGAATCGAACCCGGAACCTCCGTATCGTGAATCTAGCATCTTTAGCCTCTGCGCTACAGAAGCCGCCATTATGTTGTCAGTTTATTCGGTTTCTTTTATTAGGTTATGCCCAAATTAATTCATTTTAAAAATAACACATTCAGACAGGTCACGATCGTGTTAATTAGACTGTGCGTAATGAGATTTATATAATCACGCGAGTTCAAAAGACTAACAAAAAATAACATAATTTCCCAAAATAAAATGAAATCAGAAGCAGGAAGCACGCATCAAGTATAAACGTAAAACAGAAAATAGCATTTCCAGGAAAAACTAGATTAACATAAAAATCAACGGATTTCAAATATCTGCTTAATTCGTTTCTTATTAACTTTTTTTTCTTTGCAAGGTGTATAATTTTAACTGCCTAAAATTTCTCACAAATTATATTTATGTATATGTAATCTCTTTAGTCAAATTAATACTTTGGATTAGGAAAACAAAAGTAAACACTTAATTTTAACAATAATTCGCTCAATTTTACGTTATTGGGTTTGGATAAGGGAGATTAGAAGTAGTATAGATACTCGTACATAGATAAGAACACATATCGTATAGTATATTAATCAAAAGTGATGTAAAATTCCTTCATAAAAAAATCATTAAAATTTTAATTGGTAAAATATTCACATTTTTACTTCGCGTCATTTAAACAATACATCACTAAAAGGGGCGTTTCTATACAAATTTTCTAAAAATATACGCTTCCTAGGGTTGATTTCATAACATCACTTATTATCAAATTCCACCGTCTAAAGACTCCGGTCAATACATGAAACGTGTGACGTAGATGTCTAGAGATGACGTAGATGCCTATTGATGACGTAGTGAGTGACGTAGTGGGTAACTAGATACCTCAGACACGATAGTATTTTTCTAAGTATGGAATGTCACTTCTCTGAAATTATTGTTGGATGTGTGACCCTTAAATTTCGAACCCCAGATTTTGGAGAGATCATTTATCTCTTTTCTGTCTTATTTAATCGTACTGCATAGAAAGAGAGGCTTTATGATTATCGAGTGGGTAGATTTGGTAAAATTTTAATCTATCGCATTCTTATTCTTCTCTGAAATTCTCGTTCGAAGGTCGCGTCTCTCTGTTTTTATTCGTTGGAAAGTTTTCCAATACATCAAAGTCAATCGGAAAATTGCAAAGCTCTCCATTATATTGAGAAGTTGTCAAACATATTTGTGAATTAGTCGAACAATTATTCAGTTGTCAGGTGGAATAAATTGAAAAAGCTTTCTCTGAAGTATTTTGGTAAACTTATTTTCTAACAGGGGTAACAAAACTTTCAATTATCATTATTTTAACGAAATTTATAATCGTTATTATATTTTTTACGCCAGGGTTCACAAAGTCTTGCTCTGGCTGAATCGAGTGTGGATCTTAGAGTCAATATTTAAATATTCATTACTTCTTCTTCATTCCCAAACGCTGCCCATCCCAGCCTAATTCGGCGGTTTATTTCAGCTGTTTGGCTGTCTCTTCCTAACTTAATCAGGTGGCCTAGATATACATACTCCTTTACATTTTCAATAACTGTGCCGTTAATGACTATAGGCGTATTGACATTACTCATAACTTTGGTTTTAATTCATTACAATTAAATTAAAATACCTTTTGTATTGACCTCCACGGGAATCAAGAATGAAACATTTAATCATTTTATATAAACATACCTAGTAATGTCAATAAAAATCGTGTTTAAATTTAAATATTCTATTTCGACATCAACCACCAGTTGACCAAACCTTACCCTATCAGGTTGGGGCGTAGTAAACGTAATAACGCCCTAGGCTCGCTATAAGGATGCTCACCCCGCTGTGAAATCTCGCCTACAACACCTTCACTTTATTATCAAACCGTTATTATAATTTATTACCCTTGCTTGGAAACCTATCAAAACTTTAAAATGTTTGAACGCAAAATATATTATTATATTGTTTTATGTGCTTCTCTTTTCGTTATTACTTTTAAGACCTGAAAAACTAAATAATTTAAAATTTAATTTTCACTTTCAACACCCTCGCAGCGCAATAACTGGCTATAGATCTTCGAACAAGAATTTCAGTGAAGTAACATTCCATACTTGAAAAATACTACCGTGTCTGAGGTGTCTAGTTAGCCACTACGTCCCTCACTACGTCATCAATAGGCATCTAAGTGCTGGAATCTTTCATCATCGTGGAACATTTGGAATCCACAAACTACCTCCAGGCCAAGCGATCGGCCGCCAGCTCCAGTGCATCCTCCCAAGTCAAGTCCGCGTCCCGCAGCTCTGCCGCAAACTGCCGACGAATTGTCAGCAGTGGACGTCCAGGACGCCGAGAACCTGATTCCTTGTAAAATAGGCGAGCATGGTTAAGGCTCTCGGGAGGCATACGCAGTATATGGCCTAGCCAGCCGAAACGCTTTCGACGGATGATAGTAGATAACAAGGGTTTCTGTGTCCATTGCCTCACTTCTGCGTTCCTTACAAAGTCAAACCACCGTTTACCTAATATTCTTCCAAGACACCTATTCTCAAAACTCAGTCTGCTATTTTGGGACCTGCTAGAGTCTTTAGACGGTGGAACTTGATAACAAGTCAGTGGTGCTATGAAATTAACCCCAGGAAGCGTATATTTAAAAAAAAATTGTATAGACATGCCCTTTCACGGTCAGTCTTTTTCAAGTATAGAATTTTCAAGTTCAAATTTTCCGCTAGTGTAACACGCTGTTACATTACCTTTCTTAAAGGAACATTTTGCCATAGTTCTTAACTACTACTACTTTTTTTCTTACCCGCACCCAATGGTGCATAAGGCACTGCATTGATAAAACAAATAGATCTAAAAGGGTTTTAAAAAAATCTTTATTATTATTGACCCCCCCGGAAATCGAACCCGTGACCTCATGCATCGTAGCCCAACGCGTCATCCACTACGCCACGAGGCGGACTAATCCATACATATCACCTTTATTTAAATTATGCTTAGTTAAAGACAAAATTACTCATTTCAATGAATAAATTGAATAATGAAAGTGAATCGCTTTCAAACAGAGCAAAAAGCTTTGGGTTACAAGCATAACCACGAATGAAACAGTTTTGTAGGCAATTAAGTGAAAACTTTTCGCACTGGAATAAGGATTGAATGGAATAGTTTATAGTTTCAACGGCGGTGGTTGAGGTGTTTAATTACCATTTACAGCTTTCAAAAGCGTTTCAATTATTTTTCAATGCAACAGATGGTTTTAAAAATGTATTTTAAAGAAAAATGGTATTTATTTATTTATTTTTATTACCATAACAGGCCAGGAGCTCAAATAATAGAAGGAAGTAACAGCCACAAAATACTGTACAATCTACTACGTTCCCTTATCCGCACCTAGTGATACATTGGATTATACACCGAAAGCAGCGAATCTCGATCATTTGTTGCATGAAAGTAAGATGATCTGTCTTACGCTTCATTGCCAGTCCAAGGTATATAAAGGTCTTAAAACAATTTTTGAACAAAGATTTTGATCGAATACAAATACTTGTACACAAATTACTGAGATTATACCCTTGCTGGGCTGATATCAGATATTATTGATATCTCAAAGAGACAGAGAAGCTCTGGAAACGACTGTGGGTTATCTAGCTGTTTACAAGGGCTTATGACCTGTCATTGGCTGGGTTAAGTGGCCACTTGACGTAATTACAACATTCCCCATTCCGCCTGTCATCTGACATAACCATGTATGACAAATTTTTGAAACTTGTATATATCTAAGATGTACAGAACAATCCACTTGCGAGTTGTTTTTTTTCGACAGATTTTAATATATATTCACTTGCGAGTGTGTTTTTTCCGACAGATTTCTGAATATATATTCAAAATCTGTCGAAAAAAACAACTCGCAAGTGGACTGTTCTGTACATCTTAGATATATAAAAAAAATCAAAAATTTGTCATACATGGTTGTCAGATGACAGGCGGATATGGGGATATGTTCCCTATTACGTCAATGGCCACTTAACCACAAAACTCCAGGCCAATGCGAGCCTCATAAGCCAGTAAACTAGATAACCCGCGCGTTCCAGAGCTTCTCTGTCTCTGTTGAGATATCAATAATATCTGATATAAATTTTTTTTTTTAAATAAAAAAAAACCATTTCGTTGTGTAGTTTTTTATGCCCTGTTAATTTTCAATAAGATACAGTAAAAAAAATCAAGGGAAACAGGCTATCAGTGAGTTTTTTTTCTTTTCAATTTTCATAACCCAAAAGAAGAAAATAAACGAAAACTACAGTTTCATCTATAAAACACAATAATAATTTAATCAATTTTTCTGTGGACGTTACTTGGAAATTATTTTTGTTTTGCCTGTTTATCGGAAAAAATCTTCTTATTTTCTTTCCTAATCTGTTTATTTTTTAAACTCACAACAGAAGAACGGAATAAGGGTTCATTAATAATGTATCTTCTTAGAATGACAATGCCTGAAGGAATTTTAAGAAGCATACTCATCGAATTTATTTTCTTTTATTCAAAGCACTAGCAAATGGCCTTCGACATAATA
>JAGVSP010003590.1:0-43220 GCA_022494985.1 Micrasema minimum | reverse complement strand
GTGTAGTGAAGGTAACTATTAAACTTAATTGGCTCACTTCGGAATTACTAATGTTCTAAATTGACTATATTGTTTATATTTTTACTTACACACTAGTACACTTGCACACTTGTATTATTGCTGGTAAGTAGAGGGCGCTGGCTGCGAGGCCGTGGCTGCTGGCTCGTGGTCTCTGCTGGGGTGCGGGCGTCTGCGGGGCGTCTGCGAGGCGTCTGCGGGGCACACTTTTGGCCCGTGGTCGAAGATGCGCCTATTGGGATGTAACCAAGGGCTGCTTTAACGCGGTGTGCGGGGCGCGGGACGCGTGGCTCACGATGAGGGTCGCTGATCGCGCGGCGCGGGGCGCGGGGTAAGGGCGCGCCCCCTGCTGGGCCCGGGCTGGCGCTGCGCTGGCACATGTGCACTGGCACTTGTGGGCCACATGTGTGATTGCTGATGATAGTTGCTGTGCACTTATTCCGGGAATCCTTGATTTGGTACCTACACGTTCCCTTAGGATTTAGGTGACGCCAAATTTGAAATATAACCGTTTGTTGACTAAAAAATTTTGTAAAAAGTTATTCACAATAGTATTTTTAATCACAGATAGCACAGTTCACATAAGCATATTCAAATCCATTCAATAACTGATAAGTTATAAATTAATCCTAGCGGATACACTAGCGGTCAGTCGGTCGTGTCAATATATTACTGATATTATTACATTATGCACACTTAATCCAAAAACACACATTATAACAGCACTAAGACATAAGTAAAAAGTACTAGGTAAATTTTTTGCATAAAGCCACACTTAACTCCACTGTATTATAATTTAAGAGACGGAGCACTACTTTTACGCCCTGTCCGTCCGACGGACCGAGCGACTCGAAGATGAATTCAAAATTTGCGAAATTTATAAAAAACAAATATTTAGAAGAGTAGGTATATAATATAATAAATTTTTTGAACGATTTGGTAAGGTTGTTGTATTGTTTTTTTAAATTTTGAAATTCAAATGTAATTTCACCTACGATAAATAAATTCTGAAAGCAATGATTTTTTTATGTGTAAATTTGATAAATTTCAATAGGTGTTATTTTATTTCTTCACCTTTCTATGATCAGCTATGGTACTAAAATAAAAATGAATCCATAAATCCTTTCTTGAGTGCAAACCTTGTACGTGCAGGACTCATATTTCAGTGTAATGGGAAAATAAAGTTTTCATATCGTTTCAAAAAATAGATTTTCGAAAATAGACTGCAATAAAAATAAAGTATTGATTTTGTGTCCGAGGAAATACACGGGAAATCTTAATAAATAGTCAAAGAAGTTATTTGCAGTTATTATGCTAATTTATTTTGTTGGTAAACGTGTGAAAAGTGAGAAGATGTAAGAATGTGGAGGAAGGAAAAGGTGCATAGGAATAAGATGAAAATTCATGATTATACTAACTAGCTAACTAACCATCACGCCATTTCTCCGTATTATTCCATACATATTAAAAATTAATACGTTTGATCAAAACATTTCACTGTAATATTTTATTATACAGGGTGTCCTGTAAAGAGTGGACCAACGGAAGACAAATGTTTTTTTAACGACGTTTTAAACATTTAGAAGGTAAATCTTACATCAAATAAATATTTAAGTTATTGTTATACAAATCTTAAATTAAGTAAACTAGCTGAAACGTTTAGTTTTACACCAACAGATTTGGGTAAAGCAGATATCAATCACGCCTTTTCTATTTTTTAGTGTGTTTATAAAACGTACAGTCATGGTTAACCGTTTATCATGCGTATACTTTTCCGACATTCTATTAAAATAAAAAAAAATAAAAAACGTTATTCAGAAAATAGGCGGTAAGTCATCACCATCGTCATCATCATACCATATCCTCTCCTTAAGTGGAACTTATGGATTCCACAAACCGCATCCTCCCAAGGCAGGTCCACGTCCCACAGCTCTGACGCAAACAGTGGACGTCCAGGACGCCAAGTAAGTGTGGCAAGTAAGGTCGGCGGTAAGTGATGCACAAAAAAAATAGTTTACCAATATTTGATCTTGCAGTGAAAGCCCCACCCTTTCCCTAGACTGTTTTAAAGACTATTGAGTCTTTTTTCAGTCCATCACAACTCTACCGATTTTTTAAAGCATATCTGCAAAATTTACTAGATTCAGTTTTAACTGGAAAAAGCGGAAGAAAAGAAGGTTAAATACGCGACCAAATGCTTTAATTGCCCCTATCACCGTCTCGGCTCTAAGATTGTCATAAACACATTCACCCCAACCTTCTCAAGGAGCTGGTCCAAATTTACAGTGATAGGGATATTAGTAATTCTACCCCTTTTTTAGTAGTAAGTTACAACCACCAACCGCAGCTTCCCGCCCGCCCTACCGTCAACCATGCCCAGAGAAGACGCGGCAGCAACCTTGGCCGAGTCCAAACCACAACATACAATATTCAACCAGTCATCCTATCTGGCGGACTATTTCATGCATATCAATATTTGACCTTATCCGCATCCAATGGTGCATAGGGTTTCTGCATTAGTACACCAAGTGCCAAGTTGAATGAAATATATGATTTTTATTTTTTATTTAGCCACCTAACTAGCCAGAAGGCCCAATAAGAGAAAGAAACTGTTTTTTTATAAAATAAATCGCATGGATTGTTACCTTAGTGTTAGTATCTGCATAATGGCGTATTAAACATTGTGGTGTGTTAATGTACCCCCCAGATTGGAAGTCGGTCGTGCGTACGACATGTGTGGGGCCATTATCTGGTACATTCGGCAGCCACTTTATTGAATATCCCGGGGCCAACTCCAGGGCAATTAAAGACGTTCATCAGTGTAGTGTAATTCTGTCTTCCAGCAACTATCGGCTACCTGCTACCTGTTACTGGTTCCTGGGATCCGAGTAAGCGACGCCTCAATATATTTGCAAAACACATTAAAAAACAATGACTTTTTTCATAAATATTCAACAAGAGGTTCAAAAAATATAAGATTAGAAAAGAAAAGAAAAGCTATGTCACAGAATTGTCTAATGTATAAGGGCATTAAAATATATGAGGAGATTCCTGATAAAATAAGAAATGAACAAAATGTAAAGTTATTTAGGGTTAAATGTAAAAAATATATGTGTGGAAAATATTATTGTAGGTATTATATTATAGCTAAACTGAAAAATGTATACTAGTAGGATAAGAATAGTTAGGAAAAAAAAGAAGTGTAATGTAATAACGTTAGTCTATGTAAAAATTATGTAGTACTAAATAAATATAATAATAATAAAAATATATATATATATATATATATATTTGTATATTACATATTTAAATCCGATTGTTTTATTGTAGAAAAAGCAATGAGCGAATCGATTATAAAACACTTTTTCAAAAAATTATGTAAGTTAAAATCTTTAGTTATAAGTAAATATTTTATTTTCTCCTTGTTTTTACTTTTCAACCATTTTTGACTGTGCATAAGGCACTGCGTTGGTACACGAGTGGTAGTAACTAGAATTTTGCAATAAATTAACATTATAATTTTCAAAAGATAAAAAAAAACATTACACATACCTACCATAAAAAAACCTGCTTCGACTGAGATCGGTAAGTATTAATTTAAAGATGAATTTTTTTTGTTGGGATATTTTTTAATACAAAAAATATGTGATAAGGTGTATTTGTTCTACTCACTCATACAACTCAAATATATAATAAAATAACGAAAATTTTAAAAATGGTTTGTTGAATGTTTTACGGGCTCGTTAAATTCAATTGGGGATCAGATGGCTATGACCTGTTATTGTTTTTAACAATCAAACGCGCAGCTTACTGGGAGTCCTGCATGCTTTATGCATGGGATAGGTGGGTTCATAAAATACACGGATCAACACACCCCGAAAAGATCGCGCATGCCCCCACCGACATAAAAAAAGGCTCCTCTTATTGCCCTCCCACGAAGGTATTACGTGTTATGATCCCGGCGATCGCTGTCTGCAAGGTTTGTTTGTAAATACCCCAAGATTTATAGGCCTTCTTAATGTCTACTGAATTATTATTTCCATTGTTACAAGCCGCTTACTGGAATAGGGATGGCCGAGCGGGTTTTCAAGTAAAACGATAGTATTTTAAGATTTGTAATGATGTTTCTTATGAGGATGTTTATTTCTACAAATCGTGTAATTTTAATAAGATTGTAAAATTGATGGCATTTAATTTTAATTTTTTTTATTTTAAATATTAAATTTAAAAATTTGGTCTACTTATCGTAGAAGTGGTTAGGTGTGGCTACAATGTGTATTTAAAAAAAATATAATAAATAATTAATTGGTACCTATACAATAAAGAGTTTTAACCGGGTTGTGGTCTAGTGGTAGATTCGAGGATTCCGGATTAGAATCTCTAGGTTCGAATCCCACTCCAGCACAACTTGTTTCCTGCTTTCTGGCACACTGGTTATTTCCGACTATTTGAAAGCAGCCCGAAATTGAAATATTTGAGTATATCATTAGAGCTCAAGTATTTCTTTTATTTAAAAAAAAGAAAAAGAAAGAAAGAATTATTGAAGTTTGTTACCCACTACTGCTACTAATAGCCCTTATTCGCGTCTAATAGTGCATAGAGTATTGAATTTGTACATCAATTATTTTTATTACAAAAAAGGTAGATGATGAGTGCTACCACTTACACTTACTAGTATATTTTAAAATAATTCAACATCCGAGATTAATTTAAAAGCATGTTATTATCGTTTAATTATGTATTTAAAAATTATACCAAACCACAGGATAATATCGGCGCAGAACAATATTTTAGGAATGTTTAAGGGTATTCAATTTTTGTGCAAATATGATTGTACGCTCTATCAAGCGAAAAGAGATATTCTCAATTTATTCAGTTGCTTTAGCAGTCAATTTACGAATGCTTTATTTGCAGCTGTTACGGACTACTTCTAGTAAGGAAGAAAGAGGAATGAGGAAAGAGGAATCAGGAAAGAGGAAGAGGAATAAGGAAAGAGGAAGAGGAAAGAGGTGGAAGGAAGAGGAACTGCAACAAACTATTACAACTTGCCATCCAAAGTGCGGAAACTTGGTTTAGTTTCAGAAAACTTAAAGATAAATTTAATTCGTAGGGAACATCACCGCGTTTTCTAGACGTTTCTACGACGACTATATGATATAAAATTAATTATAAATAAAATATAAATATTATCTATTAATATTGTAACCGGTAAGGTAAAAATATTCTACGTTGCATAAGTTTTAGGGAGAATGTTGGTGGAGAGGTTTCGGGTTCTTCAGTTGTTTAGTTGTGTTGAAATTTTTCTATAGAATTATTGTTTTTCATTCAATCATAAGTAGTTAATATAATAGCACAATCCACACTCCACACACGTACCACAATACAACATACACAGCATAAGCATTTCAAATACTCGTTTCCTCACTCTTGATGTCCTCAGAAATTAACTTTTTACATTGTGTTGTGCACTTGATTGGTGCTATGTCATGTATGTTGCCTTTAAATATAGCTGTTCATTTATTATACATACATAGCTCTATGTGCATAACATTTAAATAAATAAATATGGTAATTTCACAATGTACCAAAATAAAATAATACAAAAATAATAACCTAACTAACCATCATGCCGTTTTTTACCAAAGGGGTAGGCAGGAAGGATAAAACGCCACACCACTCTGTCCTGGCACTCTTGCTTCTGGCACACATTCATACATCTTCTCATGGATGCACGCCGATTATTCGAAATAATAAAAAAATATTATTGAAATTTTTCCTTTTCCTAAGAAAATTGATTATTACATTTATGGATTAAAATTTTCATATTTAATTTAAATTATTTTTTTTAAAAAAAACATGCTCGAAGGTTTATGTATTTTCTTAAATATTTATTTTAAAACGTTCTATTTTTATACGTACAAAAAAATTATTTTAACTTTATATATTTAATTTTTATATCCCTACAGAGATGAGGTAGAATTTTATCAAATTCAGGAATATGGATATTCAAGCGTTTCCAGGACTTATGACCCAGGTTAAGTGGCCACTTTATGTACTACAACATTCTGAATTTGAAAAAAATTTACCTCATCATATAAAAATGAAATATATACCTACTCCCGTCTTGGGATAAAATCCAGATTTGTGTACAAGTATTTGAACACGCCCGAAATGTTATTTTTAACTTTTTTAGAAAATTGCAAACTAATGAAATATTTATCAGAAGTAGTAACTTAATAATTAATTTTCTAATGCTTCTTGAATAATAATACAATCTTGACATTGAGATTTTGAATGTTAAAGGGCCCAATATAATCATAAAAATAGGTTGCTTTGCTCGGACACTTGACTCGAAGGGTAACTCAAATATTATAAAATGGCTCAAATTATCACAATCCGTCTGCATAAAAATATCGTCCATAATTTTCAAGACTTTGGATGACAATGCCAATAAAAGGAAAACTCTTTTTGTTATTCTCGACAACGGCTTGTTGGCAATACGCTCCAAAATTTCAACTGATTCAAAGTTTCAGCTCTACTGTAAAATTGGGTAAATTTCATTAAAACTTTGTAGCCTGCACGTCACATACAGTATTCAGAAAAGGTCTTTTTTATTCCACTACAAAATCATGATGGCATAAATTCCGAGTGCTTTCCTTCCTGTTTTATTATTTTGTATTATAAATATGGAAAAACTACTGAATGACTTTTATTTGCTTAAATGTAAAAACATCCCTCGGTAATGCGTGCAAGTGGGCGCGTCTAGTGCTCACAAGATACTGCTTTCTCAGATAAGGGTTCTAATATGAATTCCAATGAGATCTTTTCTATTCCTCGCTTATCCGCATGCAATAGTTTATAAGTTACAACATCACACAATACCTAGTGCTGCATTAAATAATTTAATACGTGAAAACTCTTACATTTCAGTGCATGTTCAAGTATGAAAAATATTATATAGGATATCGAACCCGGGACCTAATTCATGGTTGCCCAACGAAGTAACCACCATACAACACGGCAAACAGTGAGATCAAATTATTAAGATACTTTTCTCTACATTTTATCTGTTATTTAAATAGAAAAAAATATTATTTAATCTTTTTCAACTGTACTACAGCGATGCCATAAAAGACGCTTTTTAATAAAATATAATTCTCAGGAGTAAAATAAATGTAGTGTTGGTGATTTCAACAACAATTTCGAAGGGTTTTAATACTCGTATGTACATACTTTAATACAATAGATGTCGTGTGCATAAATGCAAGCGCGATATTTGCATTCTGCATTCATTATGTAGGAAAATAACATTTTCCATTGTAAAATGTTCTGTTGCATGTTACCGTGATGACTGACGTTGTAAAAATTTGGTGAATGCACAGAAAAAACAATGCGCGCATGATTAATGTGCAATGGAAACAAATAATACTCGTTTCACAATATGAAATGTAACTTTATGATTTATGTGAATATTGGTTTAAGTAACGATATAAATAAATTTGTTACACTATGAAGTTTTGGAATTTATACATCAGAGGCGTATTTTTATAATTCGATGTGCGATTTGGGCTTGGTTAACTAAAAATAAAATAAAACTTTTGGCTTATGTGCCAACTTCGAAGACAATCGGCGAGATTAAAATATTTCGTGGGGAGGATCTGGGCTGAGTTCTTGAATGTGTTTTGCGCATTGGGACTTTAATATACGATTCGATGCGTGAAACGTACTCAGAGACCATTTTAGGGATATTTCACGACTATAACATCTCAGCCATGCACTCTCTTTACTTTAAACAAACTACACTAATACACCACACCATACACCACACTAACACATTTTTTTGAGCGTAGCAGTATTTTGATTTCTTTCTAATAAGCATTTTTGGTAATCAATCTTTATTGGTGTAGGTAAGGCTCATCCGAACTTAATTACTTACTAGAAGACGACTGAAGATTTCTCTCCAATTTTTATTTGCTTTATATTTAAACCAGTAAATCTTTTTAACAACATTTTGAATGTGTACAAATACCCATGCTGGGCTTATATCAGATAGTATAGATAGTTTCTCCGTCTCTGTTGGGATATCAATAATATCTGATATTAACCCAGCATGGGTATAATCCAGTAATTTGTCTACAAGTTTTTGTACACATTCAAAATGTTGTTTACTCTTAACATAGCTTAGACTCAATTAGCCTTAATCTATCCAAAGTGTATGCGATTCTTACTTCTGAAAAAAGGAGCACCAACACATCATTATAACAGAATACCAAATATGAATTTAAATAAGTCATAATATGCATTTGTCATTTTCAAAATACCTACACATAAAACGTATTCATATGTCAACTTCGCCAACATGATGAATGAATTTCGTATTATTTTTTGCTTCTCACTAATCATAACATTCGCTGATACGTGACAAGCACGTTGTTTCATGTCACATGACAAAACATTACCGACATTTCGGCAGTCCCGAAAAGAAACAGTGTACCCCAAAAATAAAAATTACATATTTAGAAAAGGGACAAACACATTTGGTCATTTTCCTGGCACAGAGAATAAAAGGTCGAATCGAATATAGTTATTTTGCTTCTCATTCAATTTCTAAGTCTGGTATATATTTTTTGCAAGTTTTTACATTACTTATCTAAAATATTGTATCTTATATCTATTACCTCTCCGAACCCAAACATTTCCTGGAAGTCTCTCTTGGACTCTTTCAAAAAATATATTCTATTACGTGTTAGACGATAGCTCCACGTGATTTGAGATTTACAAGATATTTTGTGTATCTTTCAACTCTGTTAAGTGGAACGGAGACAAAAAGGAGAGGTCTTAGTCCAATACTGGAAAGGAGACAGCCGAGGAATATTAATATCGAATGTAAATAATAATTAGAAGGAATAGTGTATGTAAGATGCTTAAATTTTTGAAAAAAAACCCTATCTCTTTGGCAGGAAAAATGTAACGATTTTCAGTGACATTATTACAAGTACATCTTATCAAATCCCTACAAACTTCTTCCACAATTTGTTTTGACATTTCTGTGTTTTACGAAATCGTTAGTCGCGTGTTTTTTACTCAGGACGAAATTCAACAAAAGTTACAGACATTTAACAAACGTCGTTTTTACACGTACGAGGGGGGGGGGGGGGTTTGGGGGAAGGAGATGTGAAGGGTGGAGGGTAGTTGTCGCGGGTTTCTGAGCTATTCATGGTGACAGCGCCATTAAAGCATTTCTTTCACAGCATCCTTCTCCCTGGGACCTCCACTCCCATTACAGAAATGAAAAATAAGCAGCCCTTTTATTAGTTATTGTTTTTTTTCTGTTTTTACATGACTCAAATTTAGTAAGTTTCGTGTGTATTTTACATTACAAAGACCGCTTTATATTTCGACCGCTTTTATATACCGAATTAGGAAAAAGTGTAATGTAATACTTGAAGGCATAGATATACTTACAACACAAAAAGTTGGAGTACTTTTAAAGTTTCAGTGAATGGTGCTTTTAATAATAAAATGCCAAATTAAAAACGTTAAGAATATATGTGAAAATAAATTTGTTCTGTTTCTAAGAGTTAATTAAGTTAAAATATGCATACTGAGACGTTCCAGTTACGGTCTGTAAAAACACATTTTAAAACGTTTTTTTATACATTTTTGTTCACCAGTTTCATACAAACATAATTTTGTTTCTCATAAATCAAATTTTATAAAAATGATCATTAAACATTATTACATTTAAATGAGTAGCATAGGTATTATAAGGAATACGGGTAAATATCTAATAATTTAATATTAAAAGTTTGCATTTAGACAATTTTATTATTTAAATAAATAGTTACTCGTGTTGTAGGTTCTTAAAATATTTTTTACACTTTTATGCCTACAGTTGTTTTAATGTAAATAAATTTTAAGTATCAGAATATGTAGGCATGCATCGTATGTTAAATATAAAAAGCTTTACATAATGTCAAAGTTTACACACATTTTGGGAAGTGTATTAAACATAAGCCAATCACAAAAGTTACGATGTTTACATAGTAGATTGTGTAAACATTTCAACTAAAAGCTTTCCATATAAATAAATATATTTTATAACAGAATAATAAGTCTTCTAAATATTTCAAAGGATTTTTCAAAGGCTCTTTCCTTTTTTCGTTAGAGGATCATATCCCTACTTTAGAAAAAGGTTTTACTTTCTTATAAAGCCTTTCCTTTTACCGACACATATACGTTAAGTGTATATGAGTATTTACCTACATAAATATATACGAAAACATTTTCACAGAACGCTAGATTTTCTTTCAGGAAAGTACCTGGTTACTTAGATCCCCCCAATTCCTTCAGTTGAAGCTGAAAAAGATTTCCATTCAACGAAAAAAGCCTTTTGTCGCTTGTGTTTAATACATTAAATATAATACAAAATGTGCCATAAAAAGAGTTGGTTTAATCTGAATAACTGGATTTAAAGATGTGGTTATATTGTGTTATGGTTGGATTCGGCATAAAAACCTTTTATATCACCGTAAAATAATTGTTTTTCAAGTTATTGCACAAAAAAAATTTTTTAAAAACAAAATTCCCGAGAACTTATAAGCAAAGGGCAAAATTTTTCAAATAAATCTATATTAAAATGATTTGCAAAAATTGACTCTATTTATCCTCTCTGCCTACCCTTTCAGAGAAATTGCGTGATGCTCAGGTAGTTTACACTCTATTTTATTTTCTATATGGAATAAGTTTTGTGGCTGTTAATGAATTCGGAATATCATTTTTAAAACACCCAGATTTCATTTAACGCTAACCTCGGGTGCAATACTAAACGTATCCATGGATTATTCGAAAATATCTTGAAACCAAAATATTACGTATTTTCTTTATGCATTTTAAAATGAAAAACCCCAAATTCACAGGATTCTAGAGCCTAGATGTACCTATTTATATATGGCTTATAATTCTAAACCCAAGCACTGTCATGGGTCAGCATACCGATACTAAAATACAATTAATTATATTTCGACTTCAATTTACACGCATTTTGATCCGGATGATTGATCCCGTTGATTTGTATGTTATTATTTACATTCCTGGTTTAACTGAAGCAAATCTAGCGTCAAGTTATGATTCCGATTTATAGCTGAGGGCCATAGACAATAGAGACATAGTCTACCATGTTAATTACTCTAGAGATGATTGATCAGATATCTAAGTAGTCTTGAGCAAGATAATATGGATAGAGAATCATATAATTAGTTATGAAGCAATTATCATGCATGGATTAGCTTGTGTAAGTAGTAAAAATATTATATTTTTTAAATACAGGCAATTTTTTTAGCGATTACACACAAATATCATAGGTTACTTTTGTGGATTGTGCAGATATTATTATAGTCTAATCTTAAATGAAGAGTCGCATCGTTTTCTCCCGCGCTATCCAAGCAGATTCCCTGCAAGGCATCAGACCTTTTTCACGTGTTATTATGATTCTTGATATTGATAATTTATGTAGCTCCGTTCTCAAGAGCGATTGAGGAAATGGGTGATTGGGTTGATGAAATAGATTTTTTAATAATTCATTGATTCCTTACCACTGCAGAGGAAAATGAGACAATTATTAGAGAACTAAAATACCAACCGTGTAGTCAAAATAAGTACCAACCAATAAAACCAAAAAATATTTGGGTAGGTACTCGGTATATTGATTTATCATGCTAATAATCTAAATGCATAAGTCAATGTTTCAGCTGCTCTATTCTGGACTTATCGCATCGCGGAGTTATCCTTTGAACTAAAATTGAGTTTCTTGTAAAAAAATCACATATTTTGATCAAATTTTTCACTGTTCGCACAGTCAGAAATTACATCACATTTAAAAAAAAAATTGTATACATAAGTCGATTACCACAAAACTTGATAAACGTGGCAAGCTGCGTGATAACCAAATAGAATAAAGTCACCAATATGTTAAAATATCCTTTCTGTATGACCTCCAGACGCTAAATTATATATAATAGAATATCCAGAATTTTTGTCCTAGAGTTTAAATAGAAGGCCAAGGTCGATAAAACTTATTTCATTAGTTCATATAAGTTTGAAAATTCCAAGCAAGAATTTCTAAAACATATACTCGCCCATATTTTAACAATGCAGAGGTTTTCGGCTAGGATACGTATATTAAAAATCATACCTACAGCCAAGAGAAAATTAGCTTTATCTTTGGATGTTGCAGAGAATAAAAAATCTTCTAAAAATTATCTCACTTTTTGCATTTACTGGAACACCTCGAACACTGCGTTCACTAGTTGAGTTTATTAATTATTATTAAGGTAAGATGATCAATGTAACGTTGCAGCCCCAGCCGTAGGGTATCTAAATTAATCTTGAGTATTAACTTTTTCGGGAATCAAACCCACGAACTCAACCCAATGGGCTAACCACTACATTACGATACGAAACCAACCATCTTCACCTAACTCTTAATTTAAGTAAAAGAATATCTAAAATAATTGATTCCCCATGTAAAATTCAAGTTTTATATTTTGTCGAATGAATTGAAGTCTTCTTATGTTTTATTCATAAGTATTACGTATTTTAAAAACTGCAGCCAGACAAACTTTTAGAATTTCTAAATTCTGTCGCTCGGAATTACCATGAACGTAATAACCGAATGAAAACTTAGTGGAGTCGAATAAATGAACGGTTTACACTGGCGCTGCTAAGGAATGGATATCTTTAAAATATGATGATGAATTTCTTTAGAATTAGCTGAAAGACGTCACGCTTTGATAAGCTACGATTCTTGTATTTGAGAACAGTTTTTCCGAAAACGCGGTATGCGCCGGCCAAGTCACAATACTTTTTATAAAAGTAACATCTATGGAAAGACATGCCATGACCACGTAAAGTACCTGAAAGTAGTCACGTGAAAAGTCGGAATAATCGGCGTATGTGCATGAGAAGATGTATGAATGTAGAAGAAGCAAAGGAAGTCTGTCAGGACATGTAGTGGTATGGCGTTCTATCGGCGTTTTCTTATTCTATAGCCGTTTGTTAGTTAGTTAACATCTATTATTATTAACTACATTTATGTTATTATTAGTAGCATCTATTATTATAATTACATATTTTATATATAATTAGAATTAAACAATATCTACATCTTTTAAAATTATTTTATCAGTAATCTATACCTAATTGTATTTCAGTTTTAATTTTATGAATAAAATATCCAAGTTTACTCTGAGCACAAAAAAAAAAAAAATGGAAAGGACACAAATTTAGATAATAACCCATATAAGACCATATAAGGAATTTTCATATACTTCTATCTTCCTTAGTTGGGACCTGAATATTTTCTAGGCGTGTAATTTTAATTTTAATCCGTAGAGCATATTATGAACTAAGCATGATATAACTTCGCGATTATTACTGTCAGTCTAAGAAGGACACATAACGTAACCGGGAATGCACTCGTTAGATAAACCACTCCAGTGTGAATCGTGAGATAAACAGCTGTGAATCTGTTTTCATACTATCAGCATACATTCGGGTCACAGAGTATTAATGTCTAGTTCTAGTTTACGGGACTGCATAATATCACACTTTATATACTGGAACAACAACACTGGTGCCGTTTGTACAATGCCCAAGCGGTATATTGACGAAGTGGGAGCTTTTGGCGAAACGTTTTTGGTTGACTCGAATCCTACGGAGAAAGCTCACGTTGCTTCACAGCGCTGTAATAAACACAAATATTGTCAGATAGAAATATTATAACGATATGTATATATTTTTTTTTTTTGTGAACATTTATTTATGTATGAAAAGACATATGGAAATTGTCTTAATATAATAGGGTTCTTCCCGATAACATGAATATCCTTGAAAACGCTATAAATATTTAAAGTATATTTTAACTATATAAAACACAATGATCAAAAATTTTGTTTTCATTTAAAAATTTATGTTTTAAAAACATGAGATTACGAGTGACTTTTAACGCGCGTTATTGGCTAATGACGTTATACCCGTCCACCGTGGAAGGCGTGAAATTCATTCCGTAGTGAGCGCCCATATTGCTGTGACGTCACACCGCATGCGCACTAAATGGAGGATTTTGCGAGCGATTTGAAAAAGCGCTATTGCAAACCGCGCTAAAACATTCATATGACATCGTAAATTAAAAAAAAAATCCCTTGATATTGTAATTTTTCAATATTTTTTTTTAAATAAAAAAAAAAAATCGGAAGGAACCAAATTATGTGCAGCCCCCTTGAGGTGATTTTTCACCTCAAACCATTATTTGATCATTATTATTATTATATGTAAGTATAAGGTTTTTGACATTGTTTTCATATTTAACTAAAATTCTACGGGTTTTATAAGGTAATTAAAGTTTAAATAAAAAAAGGATAATGTTATGCAATTTTATGTTACTAATGGTTTTTAAAAAAAATATATATGTCCGTATAATTAAAAGTCGTAGGAAATAAATAGGTCTAAATTTTGTTGTTCAGATACCACTTATTGTTCCATTTTGTATCCCTACAGAGATAAGGTAGAATTATTTTTTTCAAATTCAGGAATATAGCTTATGACCTGTCATTGAGTGTAAACGCTCGAATATCCATATTCCTGAATTTGAAAAAAAAATTCTACCTCATCTCTGTAGGGATATAAAATGAAATATATACCTACTGCCGTCTTGGGATGAATCCAGATTTGTGTACAAGTATTTGAACATACCCAAAATATTGTACCATTTGTTGTTCAAAAACTTTTAAATTATAAAGATACTTATTAGAAATTTTCGTAAAATAAAATAAAAAGTAAAATTAATTTACAAGTTCCAAAGTAAGTTTCGCAAGAGGCTGAACTTATTGAAATTGATTAATTACCTGATAATAATTCGCCTCCCTTATATAATATAATGAATGACTCGTGTTTTGACATCGCAGAACTTCAAAACGAAATAAATTGGTTTGGTGTACTTATACAACGTGTACCATGTGTACCTATTTATTAGAAAACGTTTAATTTTACGATTCACTATTTAAAAAAATCGAATGTATGTTCTCGTAGATAATAACCTAACAAATACACTGCCGCCGCCTCCGCACTGCGCTTGTGTGACCGTACTACCTATGCAGTTCCCATGCACTATATGTTTGAAGGCTTTTCACTTTTTATTATTAAGTGAAAGTAAATAAAAACGAACTTATAAAAACCAAGTTCACCTGCACAATTCGTGGTTTGAAATAATTCAAAGATATTTTTTTCTAGATATTTAATCATCTACTACTACTACTCTCCCTTATCCGCACCCAATGGTGCATAGGGCACTGCATCGGTACACCAAGTGCAGTGTATATTGATCATTTTGATTTCATGAAGGTAAGATGATCAGTCATACGCTTCAATACCAGTCCAAGGTATCACACATGAAATATATTATATGAAAATCACATGTAAATAAATATTTCATGTTGACCCCTACAGGAATCGAACCCGCGACCTCATGCACGGTAGCCGAATGCACTACCACTATGCTACGAGGCGGATATTTAATCATCAGGTATATAATATTTCGAATGTAATTGTCTTTTAAATGTAAAATCAATGAAAAAGCTTTTGCGAAGAGTCTTCGCTCCAATTTCATTATCTTAATACGAAAGTTATTACAAAACTTAAGTGTAAAGCGGTAGGTACTAGCCAGCTCCTAAGCCAATGGATTATAATCACATTTAGCTCTTGAATTAATCTAGTTACTAAAAATACTTGTAAAATTATAAAATTTTATAGCTCCCAAGAGAAGTAAGATGAACATTTTTAAGGAATTAAAAAACAATAAACCTTCCTAAATTGGATTATATTAAATACTACTTCTATGGTTCTTTCAGTCCGGGCAGATTTAAATAAATTTTATTTTAAGGGAAATTTTATAGTGCCTTTCCCACTTTCGATTTTTAGAAATGTATCCAACATCCTAGCAAAAGTTTTTAGCTTTTGAAATTAAAAATGAATTCGAGTTTAACAATGTTTACTTTTCTCTCTTAAATCACATTTGGGAAAATACCCTCTGTGTCTTAAAATAATAAACAGTTATTTAGATAAATTTTTCATGCAGGCAATTGCGTCATGTAATATAGACATTCCTTAGTAATTTAAAAATAGCAAAATAACTATTTACTAAGATACGCGTATATTTTAAATAAAATTTCTGAAAAAAATTAACTTAATTCTGTACAAAAAGTATTTGAATTATTTAATTTAGAGTAAGGAAAATATTTAAATTAATTGTCAGAAATATTATAGTATGTTATGACACTGAAAGTTAAAAATAACCGAATGAATATACATACCTATATATTATGTAAGGTACTTTTAACTAGCTTTAAAAAAAATTGTATGATAATCTAATAAGGAAAATGCATTTTTATTTGATGTAAGCAGTGCAAATATAATAATAATAGCAATAATAATAACTTACTTACTACGGATAAATATATATATTCTTAATTCATGTTTGCCCAAGATTAATTTTGTTAACAGATCCTTCAAAATGCTAAGCAATTTACGGCGGTACACCGCCAAATTAATGCAAAACTAACAACGTAAGGGAGAACATACTTTGGGATGGAACTGAAAGCATCATTCGAATTTGGAACACCCCTGCTTTGTATGAAAATCAACCGTCCGCTTCAGTCGCGCTTTGGAAGTTGTGGGGAATGGTCGCGCTTTCGTCCTGGTTTCAACATATCGAAATACCGCATCAAATCCATTCATAAATACGCAAAGTGTCAAACAAAGTTTTCAGTGCAAGTTTTAATAAAAAGTGTGTTAATTATTTGTGGTTTTTAAAAGCTTTTTAAAAAAATGTACGGGTTGATTTTTATCCTTTTGTTTTTCAATTCGTTCGTTTTCCCGCCAATACGGGCCGAGCAGGCTGGGAAGCTGAACGATACCCAAAAAGGAGGTTCTGAGGGAGTTCGTTCGTCATGTCTTGAAGCTTGACATACCGGAGCCCAGCAGCGGGTCACGTGACGCGATACAATCGGCAAGTAAATCGAATGTCACTTCGGGAAGTGAGAGGAATAACAAGTTCCCGAAGCACATGCTGGAACTGTTCGAGAAACACTCCTTCCAGGACATGGTTGGGAAGGAGACCATCCGGAGCATAGAGCCGATGAAAGGTTAGTCGTGTTTTTAGACTTTTTACTTGATTGATTGCCGGCACTGCAATTTAAAGCGGAGAAAAACAATGTATCAAAGATTGACATTGCAGTAAACAAAGCGTGTATACATGGTGTAACAAAACTCGTAGTACAACCCGAACACTGGTGAATCTACATCATATTTGGAGTCGAATGTGTTTTTTTTTTTTTCTTCACACAAAAGCTTTCATTAGTAGGTATGTAGATACCACAGATTAAGTAAAATTGCACTAATTCTTATTAAAATGCATTTTTTGTTTTTGTTGTTGAATTTATGGATACTATTAATTTGACTAAATAAATGATATTTGATAACAATTAGCTAAAATTAATCGGAAATAAAAATAAATTATTCGAATTCGATTTTTTCGAAAACATGGGTTAAAAAATAATAATGGGTTAAACTTAAAATATGACGTAGATTTATTGGTTTCCCGCTTGTACATTGTGTTTTGTTTTTAAGCGAATTTTAATTTTTTGACTTAAAGTTTTTTCTAGGTAGGTACAAACTTACATATATTTTTTTACCGTATATTTTTTTGTGACCAGTAAAATAAAACGTATTTGTCAAAAATATTTTTTATTTTATATGTACCTAAAGTAATTTTAGTATGGACAGAAAAAATTGTATTAGAATAGATGGAAAATGAATTTGATGTTTTACGGAGGTCTCCGTGTAGTAACTGATAAGACGCTGCGCTAGACTCTATTCTATTCGCATTCTATTCCCGGTGAGATCAAAAAAATCTAAAAATTTTCTAGTCAATTAAATATTACCAGTATTGTAAGTAAATTGAGACCCAAATTGTAAATAGGGCTTGTGTGTTTTGAAGGGTGTTAAGGGGGGAGTGATCCCTTAGCTGCCAATTTATCCCCCCCTGGTCCCTTGTACCTGAATATAATCTGTACTTACACCAGGCGCCTGGCGGGGATAATAAATGACAGCTCACTTATTATAATATATTTCGGAATCTGACATTAAATTTGACTTTAAATCTCGGGCCAAGTTCGGGTGTTAAAAACAGCAAATTTAAACAGTTAATTTAATTTTATAAAATAATTGTTTTTGTACCAATATTGGTCTTGGGTCCAGATTCTATATGAAGAGCTCTGTAATAGTGGATAAAATGATGCGTATAAGTAATAAAAATGGTCTAGTGAAATAATTCTGTAAGAATTGTATCAACAAAAAAATTGTCATCGTAACTGTACTGATCGAAATATTACTTTATTTTAATTTTCGTTGCGCAAACTAGCTAATCAATAATAATAATAAAGCGGGTCACAAGCCCTGATAATACCTAGACACCACTACACAAGAAGTGTAGGAGTGCTTTTAGATGCTTCGACATACTTGCTGTACCATTTAAAATTTAAAAAAATTCTAGGAACACAATATACAAAATGATAGTCCACTTACATTCTAGAAAATTCTAAAAAATTTAGAAAATTACAAATATTAATTAACATTTATGTTTTGTACGTATCTTGGCTATGACCAATTGTAGAGCGGCGTAATTATTATATAGAATGTATTGATATGTTTGATATTTCTTTACAATATTTGGATATTATTACTTTTTCAGTCATTTGGATTTTATTACCACTGCAGAGCGACTCCAATGAAAACAATAAAATATGGTTTAGGATGTGTGAAGGTGTATGATTATTAGTGATGGAATATTCGTTGATGATCGAAAAAAAAATTACGATTAAGTTTAATTTGATATCGCTTTAATAATTCAACATACAGGTAGGAACCAACCTAATTATTATAAATATTTCATTCATGAAAAAAAACATGTAGTAGGTGCCAAAAAAAACTCTTTAAGATATTTTCGATCAAGTACCTAAGCAATTTAGAGAAATTTACAAAACATAGTTTAAAAAAATTATAAATGGATATTGAATTCAAAACGTAAACTGAAAAATGATTATTGTGTGGTTCATTCCCTTAAAATTTTTATGATGTATTCGGTTGATTTATGTAAATTTATGTTTTAAAAGTTCAGAATCAACATCGCATTTTTTAAATATTTCTGTTAGTGGATTATGCCCATCACTAGCGGGTAAGCACGATAAAGCTATTATAGAAATAATATTGAGAGGTAAGAATAAAAAGACGTCCGGAAATATTTGAAATTCCAAGTAGTAAAGAAGGTAAAACCTTTAGTTTAGTTGGCTAGTGCCAGTTGAAAGGACTCTCAACTTATTTAATAGGAGATGGATGAGATATAAAGCAGCTTTTACCTGGGTTTTGAACTATAACAAACAAGATGTTTTGATTTTTATTGGTTATTACAAGTTGTTAGGAGAGATTGTGAATTTTACTCGGTACATGATAAATTTGTAAGTTTATATACTTGATTTACTTTTTTAATATTGTAGGCATCTAGTTAATTGTTTTTTATGAGTTTTTGAATTGAACAGGTATAGTTAGTTATAAAAAATCTCCAGGTACAGCTAATTTAAATGATTTTACTATCTGATACATGATTTCGCTTATGGATTTGAAATTCACTCTGTAACACTTCATGATTATCCATAAAAATAAAAATTCAAATAAAAAACTTAGTAATACACCCGTAAATGGAAGAACAGTCTTCCGAAACTCGAGTTGTGTAGATGGAGGAGTCATGTATATTTATATAGAATAAACTTTACGTAAAACTCATAACTTGTAAGTAAGTTTTTTTATTTGTAGTAATAATACAATAAAACAGTTTATTTAAAAACGCGCTAATTAAGTAAAAGTATAAACGATTTTTTTAACTCTTTTTAAGACCTAAGTGTCTGTATTTATCTCATTTGACGACGCCTCTTGGGATATCGACCATCTTTTTGCAGGTCGTCCAAGAAATCGGCGGCCAGGTGGGCAGATGCATCATGGATTTTACTTTTCTATTATCGTCCATTCTCTCAACGTGTGCATGCCAGTTTCTTCTTCTTTCTCTATCCCACTTGACAACATCCTGGACTTTGCAAATTGCTCGAATTTGTGAGTTTGTAACTCTCTCTCTCAGTTTCCCCGGGGATACATCTTAGAATTACTGACATGATAAAAATGAGGTTTAAAATCCCATATTAAATAATTTGAAAATATAAAACGTTATTATTTGGTTTATTATGCTATTTCTTCGCCTACTTACACCCATTCCGATAGCACGTACCGAGTTGTCGACATGAAAAAAAAAAATGTCGTCTTTACCTTGTACACTATATTTACTGTCATAATGAACCATATTCAACGAATATTTATCATAGGGTTAATTGATTGAATTGCTTTCGATTTCTTTTGAAATAAATAAATGAACAACAGTTATCCGTATAAAATAAAATCATAAATAGATACCAAATCTTTATAAAATAGTAGAACAATATCCCCTTTATTAAATCGTTCTTTCAATATGAGATATGTAAGTCAAATTGAATTATTTTTCCACAAATAACGAAATAACTCTAAAGAATGATGGAAATATTTCCATCTGTAGCTATTTAGAAAGAATTTTCCTTCGGATACAAGTATGCTCCTGCTTGAACTTACGCGTAATAACATCTCTCCAAACCTCCAGATGTTCGCTATTTTTGTACATAGGCTGAAATATTCCTGAAACTGGTACATAGTTTTCAGGTGTGCTGAAAACTTTTCAGTGTGCTGAGAGGTTGTTTGTAAAATATTGCAAATTCTGAGCTTGTTATTTTATATTTCCAAAATAGATTCTGAAAGCGTATTTCATTACGTAAACATGTTTTGAATTCGTTTCTCGTACATATTTTTATAGTATAATGTCATTTAAAAGGCGCGCAGACGTTTCAAATTATTCGTTTTAAGTCATATAGAGGTGTAATTGTAAAAAAAAGATTGAGAGTAGATATAAAAACTAAAGTTTGTACATTTGGATGGCTTTCATTGTACGAATTGTGTTATTCTGGATGCAATGTTGTATTCGGGTTTGTTTTAGAACGGCGTATCACATCAAAATAATATAATCTGCACATAAAATTTGTCATTGCAAATTCAGGTGTACACAAATTAATACAAAATGAAGTTTTTTTTGGCCTGAAATTAATACAAAATGAAAGATAACTACTTCTTTTTCATTTAAAAAAAGAGTAAGGATTTGTAAGCTCAAATGATGAAATTTAATACGTATTAAATGTATAAAGAAACTGATTTAATTAAAATCCGTTAATTATAATAGGAGCCACCTACTATGTAAATTTAAACCAACTGAGACAAACGGTTCTTCATTAGCATTTTATCTCATTATCTCAAACGCTGAAATGATGATTTCTATTTATTTATTTTTACTTCAATTATTCAGATTACAAACGAATTGAATCAATGAACGTTTTGTCATCAATTTACAGAGAAATCAAATACTCATTAGTTGTTGTTTTAATTTAAGTGCAAATGGGAATTGAGCGAAGCTGAATTTGCAATTAATCAAATGAGTGACGGTTGTTCAAATGATTTTCATCTTTATAATAAAAATACTAGGCATTTAGATTTTATACGCTTAGTTTTAATAAATCCGTTGATTTTATGAATGTAAAATCCGTTGACAACCCATCGGCAGTTTGTGTCAGAGATGCGGGACGTGGACCTGACTTGGGAGTATGTAAGGGAACTGGCGGTCGGAGGCAGTTTGTGGAATCCATAGGGAGCGGATATTGTATTATGCAATATATTATTATTTTATATATTATAATATTATTTCTGATTAAGAATGAATTCTGGTTGTATAAACAGGGAAAAACTTGGTTATAATAGTTAAGAAGGTAACAAACGTAAATTTAAGATTTTAAGATAATATAAATCTTAGTGTTTAAACTTTAAGCGTCTACGAGGTTAATGACCTATCATCAACTGAACAAATATATTTAATTCTTGAAAGATTTACAGTGTTTGTGTAATATTTGCCAAAAATCTGTCTTATGCTGTTGAAATGTGTATATAAATTCGTTGTTATCTGACTTTAAGAGATCGTATTTATGACTCTTTTTATTTTAGAGTAAAATTTGACTTTCATGGTTTCACTAATAAAATAATCCGCAAATCAGTAACAAATTTATATAGTTTCCATGCACGACAGGTGAAAAACTTTATTGTTATTGTTTTTTGTATATCATTACATTGAAGTCTCAACCCTAGGTTTGATGTTTCTGTTACCTCCTGCGGCCATCTTGTTTTTTTTTTTTAATTTTCAAATAATTGAATAAGAATTAACGCTTTGAAATCACTGCAAGAGTGAAATAACTTGATAGGCTACCAACATAATTTTTCCTTCTAACTTGCTATACACAGTCCTTTGCTGTATATGCAAATTGTGACAATGGCTCTTTTGGCGTTATTTAACTACGCTTATCTTTTTTTTTAAAACTGCCTACAGTCGGAGTTTTTGGATACCGATCCTCTTATCAGAGGGTTTAAGTGCTCTGTGATGTTAAACTCCAAACGCCTGTCAATGTCACGATTTAGAGGAATCGACCTTTGTTTTAGAGAAGATAACGTTGACAGTTTGTTGCACAAATTCCATGGCGCAGGTAAAACGGTTTGTTTGACTATCATTCTATTTAAAGGTTGAAGCTTTAATGCACTTTGCAAAAATGTATATATTGCGTTTAAATAATAAAATATATCTGCATGTAAGTTTGGTACGCAAAGAGAATCGACAGGATATGCGGAATTTGTAAAAGCGGTAACGGTTTTACGTTTCATGCAATGAAATGATCAAGACACTGCACTTGGTGTACCGATGCAGTGCCCTATGCACTATTGGGTGAATAAGGGAAAGTAGTAGTATAAATTTCAAATATTAAAAAAAAAAAATCGACCGCTAAATAATTTACAGTGGCGGCTCATGGTTCCTAGAAAATACTCATGTATCAATATTTTTACTGTCTTTTAAACACTACGTAAAAACTATTTAGATCCAGAACCGCTTTATCTAACGACTGAATTGTATTCAATACGAGATATGAAATACTTTTAAAACCATGAATTAAAAACAGATTGGAAATCTGTGGGTATGAGTAATGCCTACAGGAAATTCACTTCTTGTAATACTTGAAGATTTGTACCAAGTTTCTAAACCAAACTTGCCATATACTCAATATCAATTTCCCCCTGTCGTCACGTGTTTTTACCGGAAATATTAATACAACTCGAGGTGTTCCGGAAACTAGGGCGACAAATTAATCCCACAGTTTCCTGGCGCAATATGTCTGACATTACTACCATACTACCCCTCTGCAGTCAAATTTCAAAAAATAGTGTAATGAACATAAATTTTTTGAAAATTCATCTTTTGCTATTTCGCAGTTACAGAATTCTTAGATCATATTTCGGGAACAGATGGGCAAGAAAGAGAGGTCGGGCAAAATAAATAATTGAATCCCTTAAATATGGAACAGTGAATTTATAAACATGTATGTACATTTGGTTAAATAAATGGCAATTTTTTAATTGATTTATTTTTTTTTCACGCCCATGGGGCTTTTACAAAACAAATGTAAGTATCAGTACCAAAACGACGCATGTACATACATAATTTAACATAATAATACAGGCATACATAATATGATTTTAAGATAAAGCAAGCAAAAGAAAAACAATAAAATAAAATTATAATAATAACTATAATAAAATTATAATAAAAACTATAAAAAAAAAACTATGGACAGTCAATCGAACAGGGATCACTTTTTTGGTTATACACAGTAATGTCGTTAATATTGTTTGTTATCTTATGGTACAGAGTATGAAAATATTTATTTAGGGAAGTATTTTGTAAGGTTATGTTTAATCTGCATTTCATTGGTGTGAAAGATATCGATGGTATCACCTAGTTTTTTGCCAATAATTGCTAGCCTATTTCTTAAACTATGGTAATGCATGTTAGTATGGGTTTTTTCTTTTTGGAACAAAGCATTATACCTAGTAGCTCTCTGTGGAACTCGAAAATTTATCAATTCAATCAAATCAACACAGTCAAAAAAAGATATAACAATTTTGTAGAGCAACATAAAATCAAATATGTCTCTTCGGTTACACAGCGATGGAAGTCTTAGTACAGTCTGCAGTGCACTGTAATCAACTGTAACTGTAATATCAAAATTACCTTTTTTTCTTGCCCGTTCGTCCCCTACGTTGGTGTAGATATTTTATATGAAATAAATTAGAATATGGCATCAGGTTCCCGGCACCCTGATCGTCCGCAGCCGACAATTTGTCAATTTTTTTATATTAATTTTTCTGTTGATACACTTACTAGGTTTTGAAATTTGACATCCAACCAGTAGCGAAGGATGGAGAGATTTCCTTAATAATCACTTCCCTTGTAAAGGGTACGAAAGGTATTCGGGGGCAAAAATTTGATTTGACCCGCAAATCACACGAGACCCCTTACCAACAAAAGGCTTAACCTGTCCCCGCCCTAAAGCCACGTGGGTGATATTAATTTCGAGTGCCTTAAGTAAGGAACATTGTACCTTGTAACTTATTCAGATTAAACACATTTCTCTCGGATAAACACTAATGTTGTGAATACTTAGTGCCTGAGTGTTAACGTGTGCCGATAAAGCGATTATAATAATGATTACTTTGCTAAAAACCTCAACAAAAACAGAACTCGAGACAATAATAGGAATTTAGATAAGTTACTTATGAAATAAAAGTGTTTCATTTGATAGATAAAAGTGCCTTTTTAATGTATCTGCACTCAAGTAGGTACCTACCATTAAAAATAAAATAATTTGTTCATGGTATTTTTTTTTTAAAGTAGACTGAATGCTGTTGAAATGCGATCTCTCAGGCGAATGTGTGGTAAAACTATGTATGATAGGTGTACAAATGTTGAAATTAGAGCAGAGTGCAAGGTTGAGATAAGCATTATCGACAAAATTAAGAAAGGCCTTTTGCGATGGTTTGGTCATGTGGAGCGAATGTGTGATGAAAGAACGGCTAATTAAATGCAAGTGTGCCTGGATATAGAAGCCGCGGAAGGCCGAGAAAGACATGGCATGACCAAGTACGTCAAGTACTTGAAAGTGGACATGTGAAAAGTCGGAATAACCGGCGTATGTGCATGAGAAAATAAATGAATGTAGAGGAAGCAAAGGAATCTGTCAGGACAGAGTGGTATGGCGTTTTATCTCTCTGCCTACCCTACGGGGAAATGGCGTGATGGTTAGTTAGTTAGTTAGTTAGTTATTTTTTAAGGTTTTTTTTACTTGATGTTTTCAACTAAATTCCTTCTCGATTAAAAGTAAAATATTTTGTGATGCAAAGTATGAAATTATTATTTCAAAACAAAGAGAAGAGAACAGTACAGAGTCATCATCATCATTATCGTTCCATATGCACTCCCATATGTAGAGCACATGTACTCTACAAACCTTCAAGCTAAACGAGTACTGTGCTGAGTAACTGTGTACCTATTCACAAATCTACCGGCCTATCTCTAAAGGGCCCGGGCCGTTCGAAATATCAAAGATAGGACGGCAGAAATATAGGTATTAGTTTGTAGTGGTATAGTATCTAATGTGTTTATTAATTTACATTTCACATATAATCGTATAAAATCACAAGTTATTTATATAAAAAGATGGTAGCTCACTCACCCATGACAATGATCTGGCCATAAACAATAAACGAGTAAAAATTTCCGTATTTTTTTATAAATAGGACTTGTGTAGGTTGATAGATAAAGAGAGAAATAAAGACACGTATACCGTCTGTCTACGTGTAAGTTAAGTTCATAATCATCATCATCATTCTATATCCGCTCCCTATATGAAGCATATGGATTCCACAAACTGCCTCCAAGCCAAGCGATCGTCCGCAAGCTCCCGTGCACCCTTTTAAGGCAGGTCCACGTCTCGCAGCTCTGACGCTAACTGCCATCGGATTGTCAACAGTGGACGTCCAGGACGGCGAAAACCCGATGCCTTGTAAATAGGCAAGCATGGTTTAGTTGGATATTTTTTTTTTTTAAAAGGAGTTATTGATTAATGAAGTCGAAAATAAATATGAATTTATTTCATTTTGAGTAATATTTTCTATACGTTATAAGGTTTTCCACCCACACCAAATATCTATAATATTATCGGATTAAAACAGATAATCTGATATTTCTTCTTGTTTACGGAAGTAGTCTTAATCCACATTTACGTACAAATGGTATATTTAGGTAAATTAAATATGAACGGACGAAAACATTTGGTTTATTCAATAACCAAATAACGCAAATAAAGTAAGTCCGGATAAACCTATGTACGCTTTTACCGGATTTTTATTTAGGAATCGATTTTTATACCACAGTATTTAGATTACCGGATTTTTTTTAATTCGGAAAAATATATGTTATCTAATATTTATAATAGAATGTTATTTTTCTAATATATAAAACGTGATGGTAGGAAGACGGTTATTAAATTGCAAAATATTTCAAATAACGCTACAACTACTACTCTACCTTATTTATTTATATCTAAATGTTATGCACACAGAGCTATGTAGGTTTAATAAATTGACATTAATATTTCAAAGCAATATATAATATATAACATAGCACCAATTAAGTGCACAACACAATGTACAAAATAAATTTCTGATGACATCAAGAGTGAGGAAACAAGTATTTCAAATGTTTATGTTGTGTTTACTTATGTTGTATTGTGGTACGTGTGTGGAGTGTGGTGTAAGTGTTGGAAACTGGGTTCTGAATATTTAAGCGCAGGAGACAAGAATAAGTAAAATAAATTAGCGTTACTTAACTTATCCGTACCCTATGGTGTACCCATAGGGCACTGCATTGGTGCACCAAGTGCAGTGAATCTTGATCATTAGTTACATGATGGCAAGATGATTAGTCTTACGCTTCATCGCCAGTACAAGGTATCACATAAATGTAAGGCCCACCCTTTCCCTAGACTGCTTTAAAGACTATTGAGTCTTTTTACCGATTTTTTCAACCGTGATTTTAAGATTGTTAGTGTGATAAAAATACGGATGAATTTACGTTATGTACGCGAACAAATGCTTTCATTGCCCCTGCCACTGTCTCGGCTTATGTATTATAATTGTCAAGGTATCACTTATGAAATTTTTATGTGAAATCACATTCAAAAATAATATATTCACATTGCCCCTAACAGGAATCGAACCCGCGACCTCATCCATGGCAGCCAAACGCGCTACCGCCATACCACGAGGCGGACGATAACGCTATTATCTCTCTAATAAAGTGAAAACTTGTGTTAAGAGAGGGAGTTCGTTTTACATTTTCGTTAATATTACGTAAATTTTTCGTCACCATATATTAGATATTTAGAAATTCAAACAATACACAAAACAAAAACTAAAAGGATAAATCTGATTATTCCTTTATATGATGGATCTCAGGATGGGACGAGACTCGTATGTTTTTTTGTGAAAAAGCACTTTTACTAAATCAATGTTTTTTATTGACCCCGTCGCGATGGGAATTGAAGTCGAGGTTTCTCAACGCGTTATCCATAACACCACGAGGACTTTGATATGTTTTTTAATGATTTATTTACGTCTATTTGTTTCGATTGCTGAAATTTTAATGAAAATTAAATTAAAAAATAAACAATGTATAAATATACAACATTGGTTTATTTACAGAGGCTGGTAGATATTTGTTTTGATACTAAACTGATAGACGGTCTATAGAAGAGCCTAAAATATAAACACGTAGGATTTTATTCGTATCTTGCATAATATTGAACAAGTATTTGGTTTTTATCATCGAATAGCACAAGAAAAGTAAACACTTACTCCAGATAATAATTGCCTTTAAATTTCCCGCCTTGTCGTATTTAAATTGAAAGATTTCTTCTAAAAGAGATTTCAGAGAAAAAAATACATCACTTCCAATTTCTTTTTTGTCACAAACCTACA
This sequence comes from Micrasema minimum, assembly GCA_022494985.1. Lineage (NCBI taxonomy): Eukaryota > Metazoa > Arthropoda > Insecta > Trichoptera > Brachycentridae > Micrasema > Micrasema minimum. The sequence continues at coordinate 15,053 of JAGVSP010003590.1, read as the reverse complement.
AGTATAAATCACACACAAATGGGAGGATCTGAAATTGTTAGCGCAAATAAAACAATTTTGTTTTTGTAATTTTAACTTTGATGGATCTGATCCGCATTGAAAAAAGTCCCATCTATCTCATTCAAAGCCTCAAGTCACGGTACAACAAGGCACCCTAAATCTATGTTACTCGAGGTTTTTCAAATGACTTTGAACAAAAAATCTGACAGGCTCTTAGGGACCCAGTGACAAGCCTCGTGATAAGTTAGGACACCCTAAAAGTATGCCCACTTAATCATAAAATGTATATATCGTCCTGCTAGATTATTTGTTTTTAAGATAATAACAATAACGTACATATTTAGATAGTTATTTGATGCAAAAATTACTTCTTCTTCTACTTACGGTAGACTTTAGGACTAATTGTCTCACTCGACGCTGCCTCTTGGAATGTCGACTCCCAACTGGCCTTCCATCTTTTTGCAGGTTGTCCAGGAAATCGGCAACTTCGCAAATTGCTCGAATTTAGGAGTTTCTAATCCTGTCCCTCAAAGTTTTTCCGGGGATACATCTTAGAATTACTTATATGATAAAAGTGAGGTTTAAAATTCCGCATTAAATATATTGAACATTAAAAAGTCTTATTATTCTGTTTATTATGCTATTAAATATATATCAACAGAATTTAAAAAATACAAGTAATTTAAAATTAAGACTAGAATACTTACTTCTTACAAAATATCAAACTTTTACAAAGTTATTATATAATTTGAGTAATTTGTTTATAAAAAAAAATCTTACCCAAGAAGACCATAAGATCTTCGAAAATATATTTTTATAAAACAACACGAGTAATTTATAGAAGATTAATAAGAAATTACTCTGAAAAACGATTTGAGCTTCCTGTTAACCCAAATTCTACAAAAAGTTAAAGTAATGCAATAATTTCAATAAAAACCGTTTTAGGAACTCAATCTTACCTTATACAAGTAATACTTACTGGGGTATGTAAATTTGACTACTAAACATTTCACGCAAACTTTTAAATATCGGTATTGAAAATAACTAATTGCAATTTAAGCGAACAAAGCAGTATCGCTTATAAATTCCTTCCTTAAATACATTTCTCTGCAAAAAGCCTTTCCAGCCTTCGGGATCTAGTCCCAGGTCTCAGGTTGTCTACATAGTATCTTATCTTCCTATTATTAATGAAATTCAATTCCATCTAGATTGAGTTCGGTATACTACCTTTCTCTTATACCGCCTCATTACTGAATAATTTCATTCTCACGTAGTTTCTATAACTTTATTGAGTTTATATATTATAACTTCTACAGCTAACTAGTGTCTTATTTGCTTAGCTAACTAGTGTTAATTTTAAGTATATAATGGTTTAAACTCTATTTTCAAATTTAAATATGGACAATACAGACCTTAAAGAAACAGACCCCCATCAACACATACCTACCTATATCAGTGAAAAAATCATAAACTTTAAAAGTTTCACGAGCAAGAAACTTGAATTGCCAGCAAGTTATTGTTAAGATCTCAATAGAGACCAAAATATGAACGCATAGAACCGCAGTTGGTTAATTTCCTTGTAAAAAAAACATCTCTTAATTTACAACGCGTAAAAAACCATCCACCGTTCTGTTTGTAAATAACGTTGATTTATTATTATCATTTTAAAAACAAGCAGCAAGTAATTACAAAATAGATCCACAATAATTTGGGTTTCAAACAAAGGAATTCAGCTTAAAATTTCAATACTATGTACGTTTTTACGTTGACAGACGGAATATATTTTTTCCCTAATTTTATGGAAAATATCCAAGCTATTGATTCCAATATTTAAAGTACAAAAATTAGTTGATCCAAAATAATTATGATTGTACCTAATTTTTAAAAAATGACTGGCATGAGATAAGAAAATGGAGAACATTAAAACAAGAAGTATAAAATATGTACTTCCGATTTCATTTCCATAATGTTCTCATTGATATCCATTATTGGGTCCCCTCATTAACTTAGGACAAGGGTTCTATCTCCATTGTTCTAATATCGATAACAATAACACAAGATAGTCCGCCTATAGCAGAGAACTATTCTAAAGCAATGTAATGAATTTAATTCCTTCTATAATCGCTGACCCTCACCAAAACTGAGCAATTTAACTTAATTTGCAGTGGTTTCGGCGATGGGTAACGGACGATTATACAAATCTGAGTAAAATAAATCAAGCGAAAATAATGGGTGTTATTTTAGTTTTAGAAACACGACTACAACTACTACTCCCTTATCCGCACCCAATGGTGCATATAAATACTACTACCACTTTCCTTTATTTTTATTTTTCAAAGAACATACAATAAAAATAAGCAATTAGTAAATAAAGAAAATTAATATAATCGTCCGCCATTTCACTGTATATATACAAGTTCTGATAATTGACAGATATTGATATTAAATACTAGACGAAATGGGGAATGGGGAAAATGGGGAAAATTCTCGCCTCTGTTGAGATGTCATTTGTAATTTAATTTTAGACCGTAATGGGTGAAATCCAGTTTTCTCACTTTTCAAAAGTTGTCAAGAATTTTATTCAATAACAATTTTTTTTTCACCAAAAGATTTAATGTACAAAGTCGTAACTTCATTGTAATATTTATATAGTTACTAGAAAAAATATCTCATAAAATGAAATTATTTAGAAATGTCTTCTGTTTATAATACAAGCATGGTATAGCATGCATAGAACGGTTTTCATAATTTAGTTACAAAACGATTCGGTTCATGAATTTCCCAGAAAGGTTTAAAATTATTGTTTGAATTCATTCAAACAAGAAACTAAATCCAGCGACCATAACAGTAGAATTATTTACGGTCATAATGTAATGCCTCGTGATACGAATTTCCACTATTATTTTAGTTCCATTTTTACAGTAGGAAAAGCTGAAAATAAAGCTTTACTTCGAAAATTTTCGTTTAATTTCGCTAGGAATACAGAAGTAAAGCAACGGACGCATTAACCACTAGTGTCAAGTGTCTTTAAATGTAAACGATTTAATGTCCGTCTAATTTAATGCATGTAATGTCTTCATATCCTTTGTCTCCCGAGAGACTTAACTATTTCAAAATCAGGTCCTTGACGTCCTGGACGCTTACTGCCGATAATATCTCAGTGCCTCATGTTAGAACTACGAGACGCGGACCTGACTTGGAAAAATATACGAGAAAAGGCGGCCTCCTTAGAATAGAGGCAGTTTATGAAATACAAAGTTGAGAGGGAATGGTAGTCGGATCGTCGGAACGAAAACCCCACTCCGTCACTACTTGGTTACTATTTTCAAACAGTTGAAAATACAACATCATCATCATCATTATATATCCGCTTCCTATGTGGAGCATATGGATTGCACAAACTGCCTCGTAGCCGATTGGTTGGACGTTTCGGTGCATTCTCTTAAGAAATTTAAACTTTAAATTATTGTAGATTACAGATAATACATTTGAATGTAAAATGACAAATAGGATTTTAAGAAGATTTACAATTTTGTTTTCTCTAAAATGTTGCCATTTTAATTTGGTATCCATATTAATTTTAAATTGAAGATTTAAAAAAAATTACTGGGTTAGGTATGCATGAAAAGATAACGAATAACCGAATTGCCGAAGACATTTGCAACAGTGTAATTATTGTTTCACTTCATAATATTTGCAGAAGTAACAAATTTCATTACTTTTTAATAGAATATGGAACTCTGTCGAGAGTTTCATATTGAATTATGCCGGTTTCAATAACAAGATCACAAAAGGTGCCCCGGGCTCTCTAAAGAAAATATATTATATGGAACAGAATATCCAATAAACGAACAAAAACTTTACTTGTCGCCTATAGAAACACGACAGTATGTAATTCCATAAGATTCAATCAGATATTTTATTGCCTGAGCGTGGAAAAGAGAAAGGTTTGTTGAAATTATTTGGAATAAAACGTTTTCATGAAAAAATTATCCACGTAATAAAATTTACCAAATGATCTATTTTATAAACAAAAATAAGGGAAAGTAATACCTACCTACTGCAAATTATCACATTACGAAATATTACTTTGAATAACAGTTTTTTTTTGCGTTAATCTGAAGCTGCATTTACGAGAAGAAAAAGTAGGTGTATTGAGTTATCTTTGTTTATGCAGCACACACACAAGCCACCAAGAGCTTTTCTTACCAAGTTTATCTGATTAAACTAAACAAATTATTTTTGTACACGCTAATAAAATTCTTCCAGTTTATTTGATTTAATTTTTTTAAAGCTAAAATTTTCCATTCTTATATTTCAGACGTGTTTGAATCTCTTCGTAGAAACGTATATGAAAATATCGTATAGTCGTGTAATTTGCAAGTACGAAAGATTATCGAGTTATTTACGAGTCAAAGGCATGTCTGAAAATGTAAAAGTTCAAAGCATGCGTAAGAAAATGATTTTACTAATACAAAGGATTTTATATGCGTACTTTTAGGAGAGAATAATGTATGTAATTGACATATCTAAAGACACCCACACCTTCTCACAAATCCACTCACCCTGACACACACACCCACTCACACATCCCTACACACACAAAAGACAGTCAATTGGTTTAATTTTTATTAAGGTTAAATTTAATTTAAAATGAAATATCTGTATTTGTCTCTCTGGTCTGATGTATAAAATCTGCCTAGGATCTCTGTATTATTTTGCCAGCTTAAAAATATGTGAATCTAACCGGCATTTAATGACAAAAAGGATAGTAATATCTTGTTTAGAAATAAATGCAAAACCGTGTCTGATTGTTGTCCCATTAAATTTGTCACCGTCTCTTCAGTACGGCATCGTTTTGACTCGATCAAAAATACATATACAATACTTGTATTAAGGGTACAAAACATAAACCGACTTTTAAGAATAAAACTTTAATAAACCTAATACAAAATTATTAATATATAACTCATTAAAGTTAAATAAAAAATACTTGTTACACTTCCACTTTTAATTTGTTTCGACCAGTTAGCGCTTTCACCCTGTAATGGGCATTTTCAGACTGGTAACATGTACAAGACAAAAGTATATAATATAGCAGTTTTAACAAAATAAATTTAGACACTAAACCCATGAGTTGGAAAAAAGACAATATGACAGAAAGATGAGACGAAATACAAAAACATGAGTTAAATGGCAGTATTGTAACAAAGTAGATAATGGAGAACTGGAGGGATAATAAGTTTTATTATATATTATTTATTTTATTTATTTAATTAGTGTGTACACATTAAGGTTACATATTTATGGTCCTGGACTGCCGAATAAGCTAAGAGCTGGGTATTGGCAGTCCTAAATTGTTATAAATATTAAAACATTACATACCACTACGGTATTGGAATTATTATGAATATTAATACACTACATACTAATAAACTACTGAAATTTATTATAAAATTATTAAAACATAACATATACTGAATATGAAATATGAAAAATTAATATTAAAAACACTACATACTAATGATAATGAAATATTGAAATTATCATAATTATTAAAACATTACAAACAAAGAAAAATATAAAAACTGTTATAGCATAATTACATTTAAATATATAAAACCTAATACATTTGTTTGTTGGTCATTATGATTACTTTAACATTACCTTGATATTAACGTTTGCAAGGAATGTGCTAGCGTTATGAGTAACAAGTGAAAAATTAATAGTTTAAACAAAACATTATTGCATCTCTACATTACTGCAAAACCGCTTGCTTAATCAAAATAGAAACCTACATACTTCATACGTATGTACAATGTACATGTGCATGTGGTATGTCAACACCAAGGATTTTCGACCAAAATTTATTTAATATATTTCTTTTTTACTGATCTATGTTGAATAAACCTGGAAAAAACTTTATGAATAAAATATATTCCAGCAGAGTAAGATTATATTCTTATTATTAAAACACTCACAGAAATGTCTAAAATCCTTTATTTTGATAGCACACCTGCGTCTGCACGATTTCCCAGATGGCCTAATTTCCTGTAGCGGGACCGCTTCTCTAACAGTTAGTACAGTAGTTGTCGTCAAAAGATCCTGAAGATTTATCTTTTACCATGACACTCACTTCTCTCTAAACTGTCTGTCCATCTCTGTGTATCAGAGATCAAATCCAGTAATAACTACGTGATATTTTCCGTCATTCCTCGCGATGACGTAGCAGTCTTGTCGAAAGTCTGGTACAGTAAAACCGCGATATAACGATATTTTTTAGATAAATAGTAACTACTACTACTACATTCTCCTATCCGTATCTCATGATGCATAGGGCAGTATACTGATATGCCATGTATCTTGATCAATTTTACATTAGAATTTGTAAACATTTTCTAAGGATGAAAGTAGAGTGAATGCAGTTGAAATGCGATCTCTCAGGAGGTGGTAAAACTATGTATGAAAATGTTGAAATTAGAGCAGAGTGCAAGGCTGAGATAAGCATTACCGACAAAATTAAGAAAGGTCTTTTACGTTGGTTCGGTCATATAGAGCGAATGGATGATGAAAGAACGGCTAAAAAAATATATGATGCGACTGTGCCTGGATGTAGAAGTCGAGGAAGGCCGAGAAAGACATGGCACTATGAAATAAAACAAGTGCTTGAAAGTGGGCATGTAAGAAGTCGGAATAATCGACGTGCGTGCATAAGAAGATAAGATGTGTGAATGTGGAGGAAAGCAAGAGAAGTATGCCAGGATAGAGTGGTGTGGCGTTCTATCCTCTCTGCTTACCCCTTCGGGGAAATGGCGTGATGGTTAGTTAGTTAGTTGGTTAGTTCAAGTAAATATTTGATTTACATCTCGTACATTGTTAAAAACCACTACACTAAGGTCAGACAAAAATAAATACTATTATCATCATCATCATATCAGCCCGTGAACAGGGCCGTCTTAAACTAGGCTGGGGCCCTTGGGCCCACAAGAATTTGGAGACCTTTTGGAAAGTAAAAAAAGCGAATTGCATTAATGTCTTCATGATAAAAATCTGCAAATTCTTCGCATTTTTTGGTCAATTCATCAGATTTGATTGTTGTTAACTGACAAAGAAAACTCAATCGACTATTAATTTCTTGGTATGCTGCCGAAAGTTTTTTTTATGCGTATTTAATGTGTCAATTATGGGAATGAAAGTATCTACACGAAACTTTTTCTTGCCTCTCAACTGTGCAGTTTCTGATGATCCTTAAAAAAAAGTGATGCGTGTGCTGCGAATTTTTTTTCTTTCAAATGTATCTTTGTAGTCAGCATATAGATTTTTTTCTTTGCCGTTTCGTACTGATCAAAATTATTGCGTGCGTTATTGACATAACTGATTAGAGATTCGTAAAGTTTCGTTACAACGTCCATGGTCATAGTGTTATTCTGTAAACTTAGACTTGTTTTATTCATAACTACCAAAAGATCATTCCATATTTCCGTTAGAAGAGCCAAAAATGTTCTGAGAATAAATGCGTGAGAGAAATTGTCGGTCCTTCGGGGCCCCCCTGAGATTGGGGGCCTTGGGCACGGGCCCCGTGTGCCCTTATGGTAAAGACGGTACTGCCCGTGAAGGTGCACTGCTGGACTGCCTCCCCCTGCCGCCTCCACTCCTCCCGATCCACCGTCTTCCAGCAAACTTCTTGATATCGTCCACTTATCATATTTTGCGTGAACGGCGCAATACTCATAAAAATAATATTTAGTTGTACCTACCTATAATCCCTCACCCCGATGAGTCAGTTATAACCGGTTTTAGCTATAGTCCCTCCTGTTAAGGAACCGGATATGCCCTCTATCTCGATAAGGGTAACTTGATCTTAGCACTGCTGACTGGGCTGAAAGTAATACAATGGAGGATCTGCTTTGGCTACTGTTTAATTTGTACAAGGAAACTTCCTCTCTTGAGGGTTACGTAGATTATTATAATACGTAGAACAAGCAAACTCTTAATTATCACGCGACAAATAAAATGCTGCGTGTGTAGCGGCTAACTACATTGTAAATAAGACCTCGTTAATACATGGGAGTAACAAACTCGATATACAAGCCGGAAACCAGTGAATCAACATAATATTTGGTGTCGATTTGTAGATTTTTTTTTTTCATTTGACCCATAGTTTTCGAGAAAATAAAGCAAGAATTTTTTTTTTCGATATTTTTTTACAAATTGTTATCAAATATCATTTATTTAGTCAAAATAATACCATCAATAAACAATAGCAAAAAACTAATTTAATAAGAATTTGTGCAATTTCACTTAATCTGCGGTACTAAAGAAAGCTTTTATAAGAAAAAAAAATTTTTTTTCAAGCTTAGATTCAAAAGTCACGTTACACATTCGACTCCAAATATGATGTAGATTCACCAGTTTTCGGGTTGTACTACGACTTTTGTTACACCAACGTAGTTAAAAACTTGCTAACCACGTGCTAACGCTAACCATTTGACCGATCACAATGAACAAACGTTCATACCACGTTCGCGTTGCCGAGCACCATAGATGATAATAAATATCGCGGCTAAACGTCAAACGTCAAATCAAGAAAGTCAACGCGCGTGTCGGATTGTTTATTATGTCGACTGCTTTTCTCAGTATTTGGCTTGCCGAACGCCGGATAAATGCAATACGGCACTCGAGAAAGATTGAAAGAAGATATGTGCGAAGAAGATATATCTCGGGAAATGGCTCGCGACTTTTTGCGCTCGTTTAATAATCCTGATCGATAACTTTTAACGCGTGTTCCATTGTGATCGCGAAAACGTTAAACATCCATGGTAAGAAATCGTTATCACATCGCTTATTACCGCGTCGATAGTGATCTGTGATCGAGCAACTGGTGTACCAATACAGTGCAATATGCACCATGATATGCTGATAAGGGAATATAGTAGTTGTAGCTACATCGTAGAAATATTTATTTGTGGCTGAAAATATTAAGTTCTTGGCTAATAATTCTGATGATTGTCTGCCTGGTGGTGTAGTGGTTAGCGCTTTGGGCTACCATGCATGAGATTGCTGGTTATTCTCGATAGGGTCAATATGAAATATGGATTTCAAGGCGATTTTTCGCGTAAAAATATTTCATATACCATATGAAACGTTGGACTGACGCTGAAGCGAAAGGCTGATGATGTGGCAAATGATCAAGATTCACTGCACTTAGTGTACTAATGTAGTGCCATATGCACCATAAGAATAAAGGAAAGTAGTAATATGAAGGCGCATATGTCGAATATTTATAACAAACTAAATAATGCATTTTCTCGAGTTTTTAAAAAAATTTTGAAGCATAATTAGGATAAATAAATACTGTTAAAAACAATAGTAATAAACAATATTGACTTCACTTCTATAAATTGATAAAAAGTGCAACATGGTAATGAAAGTGGTGAAGTATTTCATTGCTAGAATATTAATTGAATTCGTTCATTATATCAAATAAAATAACATTATTTGAAAGTACAATAGGCGCACTATTACTGTTCTGCATTTATAAATAATGATATTTAATTTACTAACATAACTTAATTCATAGAAGAATTATTAACAACAGTATATATGTAATATGAAAAAAAGCCTCCAAAGGCACATAATTTCATACACAACTACATATTATTATTATTAAATAACTTGATTAAAATATGATGCATTGTTTATAAGTAGTTGCACAAAAAAGCAAAATTTACTAAAATATTATTTTTTGTCAAATTCTTTACTCATTTAAAAAAAATCTTTAAAAAAAAAACAATGGTATGTGCATTAACCGAAAATATAAAACTTTTAGCATTACTATTTATATTGTACAAGAAATATTATATAAAGAATGAAATTACGTATCATGTAAATTATACACAAAAAATCTGAGCGATAATACGTATGTCGGCAAAACTTCATAATCCGAGTCACTGAGAGACAAACCTTAATAAAGGAAGCTATTTATTTCCTTGTTATATTTGTGAATGATTGTAATTTAGTGTGCTCAGGAATAACAGGGATTCTCCGCAGGGCGCCACAGATTTTTTCCTCGCCCTCTGGGGTGCAAATTCCCGAGACGGCAAGGTAAAAAATATAAGGACCCTACCCCAGTTGAACAATAAGTAATAGCTAATATTATTGGCACCTGGTAGAAATATTTCACCGTTTTAATAATACCGTTATGTTTCTGCCCGTAGCGACACAAGATTTCTATTAAGACATTTATTTTACCTGGTTGATGGTTATCGCTCGCTTGTTAAAAGGGGCCAAGGCGCCATCACCATGAATCAGACTATCAAATTATTACTCAATTATTATTATGGTTTTGTTTGGACGAGTCCCTTTTTGGGATTATAGTTTAATAGAATAAAAAATAAAATACGTTGAAAAACCTTTGTATGATTCACAAAACTAGTTTCTGGAGCGAAAACCATTATTCTATTTTATAAACAATAAAATGCTTTTAATAATGTGTGTTTTTATTTTGGTATTCAATGGTATTCAAGTTTTGAATATTGCATTTTAACGCTGCAATATCCGTAGGAAAACGAGTGAAGGCTGTTAATAAAATAAAAATATGTATCCGTAGGTAACCTAACCTGTAGGTAATGTAGATTGTGTTATAATTATTTACCTGCTATATGTACAATGCCAAATATTTAAATTAGAATTTAGAGCTCACTTCTGTTACATTAATTACTATCAAGATCACAATTCAAACTTTTCTCTTCTCTATACAGGGTGTAACAAAACTCGATGTATAACCCGAAAGCTGGTAAATCTACATCGTATTTGGAGTCAATTGTGTAATATGACTTTTTCAATCTGAGCTTAAAAAATTTTTTTTTTTTTCTCACAAAAATTTCCACAAGTATGGCGGATTAAGTAAAATTGCTCAAATTCTTATTAAAACGGGTTTTTTTAATTTTTTTGTTTGTTTTTATAGATGGTATTAATTTGACTACATGAAATTTGATAAAAATTTGCAAAAAAAAATCAACTTCATACTCAGTTTTCTCGAAAATTAAGGGGCAAATCAAAAAAAAATTCCTATCTAAAATCGACTCTAAATATTATGTAAATTCACTAGTTTCCCACTTGTACATCGAGTTTTGTTACACCCTGTATACTAGTTTCTTGTTACAGATACACGTAAACCACGTTAAAATTAAATAAATTTACCTAAATACACAATGTATCAATGTAGGTACTCAACAACAAAAAAATGACAACTGTATTTAAGAAATTATTTTTTATTACAAATTTTAAATTTTGACAAGAAATGTAACAAAAGTAAGTCTTCAGTAAAAAATGATAATGAATTAAAAACGAGTAACAAAAATAGAAAACCTAACAATAAGATTTTTCTTTTCAATATTTATTCAAAATACTGTGCGTAATAATACATTTTCTTGGTAAAGATATTTTATCCGGCTCTGTCCTCATTTATCCGATTCCCAGCATCATGATAAAATCATGTCTGATTCCACTTGTCGTAAAAAGCAGCCCACTCGAATTCGATGAATGTCAAAAATACCCGAGGAAGATATAAAAAGGGATATTTTCTCAAGTGTGAACCGGGTAGTTTAGTTAACAAAGAACGGAACGTAGGGTGGAAAATATTATCTAGTAAGTTACATTTTTAGAAGAAGTATCACTCTACAATAATATTTTGTTAATTCGCTACCACATTCCGGGTTCGATTCCTGATGAGAACACAATTTAAATCAAACGAAGAAGCGAACGAAGCCAAACGAACTAATGTTTAAGTGTACTAAAATACACTAACTAACTAACCATCACGCCATTTTCCCGAAGGGGTAGGCAGAGAGGATAAAACGCCACACCACTCTGTCCTGGCATACTTATCTTGCTTCCTCCACATTCATACATCTTTTCATGCACGCACGTCGATTATTCCGACTTCTTACATGCCCACTTTCAAACACTTGTTTTACTTGATCATGTCATGTCTTTCTCGGCCTTCCTCGACTTCTACATCCAGTCACAGTCGCATCATATATTTTTTTAGCCGATCTTTCATCATCCATTCGCTCTACTACACAAAAATACACAACTTAGTAAAATGTCATATTGTAAACGAATACTTCAACACGGGTTTTGCCCAGCTAGGTATTTCATTAAGATTTTTTTTTTTAAATGAAATAAATAAATAAAATACCAAGTGATATTAATCAGGTCTGGGTATTTTAAATGTTATATCCTTCAATTTGACATCTCAACAGAGACGAGAAATTTGGAAGGGAATATGGATATCTAGGCGTTTACAGGGCTTATGACTTGTTATTGGCTGGGTTTAGTGGCCACTTGATGTATAACAACATTCCCCATTTCACCTAGTATTTGATATCCATAATTGCCAATATACAGTAAAATGGCGCGACGCTTCTCATGTGAACACTCTCTGTCATCCATTGTTATTTCCTTCTTTTAAAGTAGCGAAAATAAATAAAAGCAGTATTTATTGTACCTTTTAATTTTCGCTTCATCCTTCAGTCTCCAGACTAGCGGAAAGAAAAATGCGACAAGTCATTATGATTTAAGTAATCTCCCCAAGTTGACAAGCAAACCCTTTGTTGACAAAGTTGGCTTATATTTCCTTATCTCCATCTGGGTGGCACTTACAGGGTAGACACAACAAAAACGCCGCTCCGCTAATAGGTATTTGGACATATTTAAGACAAATTATGTTTTATCGAAATGTGTTAAAAAAATTATCTTGGGAAAATAAATTGAATTTATTATTATTAAAAGGAATTGTCTATTAAATAAAATTTAAAATTTAGTTGACACTTTAGTCCACTCTTCTCTCAGCATCTTCAGACTGGTCTCAAGAATAGTTGTTACTATTTATTTAAAAAAATAAAGACTTGTCTATTTAAAAAAAAAAATTGGAATGTAATATTACATTACTATTTTTTTTGCATTATTTTATCCCACGATTTGTTTGTTTTTAATTAGGCTTTTGAACGTAGTTACTTACATATTTTATTGTAATTACATATTTAATTTTTTTTACCATATAAACATACATATTACGATGTGTACAATACAGCACATACACGTAATATGTATTGATTTAGAATCGATAATTCTTTAGAAAACAATCGTTATTGGCTTTTGGAGGCAGTTTATGGAATCCATATGCCACATAGAAACGGATGTGGAATGATGATGATGATGATAATATGTAGGTTTGTTAATAATAATTAAATTTAACAAAGAGCTCGTGCTGCCAAATTTAAACCGTAAAATAATCAATAATACGTTGATATTTAAAATAAAATACCTAAAAAATAACAAATATAAGATAAAAATATAACAAATAAACCACTTTGAAGAATTTAAAATTCTAAGTATTTTTTTTTTCATAAACCCAAAACCATTAAACTGTCTGAATAGCTTTTTGTTACAAAAACGGCAAAATTAGACACTTAATAAACATCATCAATAATTACGTATTATACGTACATGGTGTTTCGCATTCCTTATGGACATTGAGTGACATTTTCCCGCCCGAATGTCGTTTCTTGACAGACCTACCCCCTACGTAGGTACCTACCAGGGTACTAGGTACCTAGTACCTATCAAGGGAGGGTTGGGGATAATTATTATGGAGCCAAAGGTCTACCCTTGGGTGAGCCTGCTAAGCGAAATGGATTCAGGGCGGTAAATACAATGGGAAGTTAAGATATTTAACTTTCATCTTATCATAAAACAGAAAACACAGAAAGTCTGTCTTTGACTGGTACAAAAAGTCCTTCCATACACAACTTATGATTACGTGAAATTAACAGATCGTTTTGGGTATGTAATTCCAATGAACAATTTTCAGTTTCAAAATTTTATAAAACCATGCGTTTTTTCAGAGTTTACCTAATATGTTGAAGTTTACAAGCGAAATATGTATAGGATGGCTAGAAAAAAAACTGCATGGTTTGGCGTGCTTGTATTATAAACAGTAATTGATAATATATAGGTGAACAAATGCCAAAATTAAAGAACGTTTACAATGCGATGGTTCGGTCATGTGGAGCTAATGAATGATGAAAGAACGGGCAACAGAAGCTTAATGCAGTGTGCCTGGATGTAGAAGTAGAGTTCTTGAAAGTAGACGTGTGTGCATAAGAAGATGTATGAATGTGGAGGAAGCAAGGGAAATATGCCAGGACCGATTGGTGTGGCGGTCTTTCCTCTCTGCCTACCCTTTCGGAGGAATGGCGTGATGGTTAGTTGGTTAGTTAGGTAAATTGTTGACTAATGCTTCCACAATGCGAACATATTATATTGCTTATTAAAGACAACGATTTTTTTATACTCGCATTATAAATTATTTTAGCCAACCTTACATACATCATTCATAAATAAATTGCTACTCGAATGCCGGTTTTAAAAAAAGCAAACAAAAAAATATTTTTTTGTCTTGCTATTGTGATCGCAGTCCCAGGTCTGCATAAGTCGAACTGTCAATTACCGATAAAGTGCCGATACGCGATAATTTTAGAAAGGTTGAGTTCTGTGTACTTGTGGGTATTTACATTCCGTGCCAAAAGCTTTAAACTGAATTTACCATTTATTTGCGATCGAAAAAGCAAATTTAACGATCACTCGGTACAAATGGAGATAATGGGCCACTTAGCTGGTGTTGGTAAAGTACCCACTCTGATTTTACTCCCTTGAAAAACATTTGTACATTTATAAAAATGCGATTTTTGAAAAAATTATTTACAATCTGTATATACATGTAAAATTGCCCCAAAATAGATTATATTATTACAGCAGTGATGCACGATAATTTCACGACACCAATTAAGAGTTAAAATAACAATCCTTTACAACAATTTTGGCAGCCTCCGTGGCATAATGGTTAGACGCTAGACTCACGATACAGAGGTTCCGGGTTCGATTCTCAGTGAGAACACAAAAATTAAAAAGTGATTTTTTTCAAGCCTGGGTGTTTGTGTCTGGCCTGTTGAGGTTGTTAAATTAAAAAAAAAAAAAAAAAAACTTGA
>JAGVSP010003589.1:0-22052 GCA_022494985.1 Micrasema minimum | reverse complement strand
TTTTTTCTCTTTAACAGAAAATCCCCGTAACACAAAAAGTCACAATATCAATTTAGGGTTTCCCTCCAAAAATTTAGGCCCATATTTAAACTTTGAACTTATTTTAAATGCGAGAAGTCGAGAGCAGTTACTCAAAAGCGATAATTTTAACGAACAGGGGAGCAAATAATAAGAAAATCAATTATGAGAAATTTAAGATTCAGTCTTACGCTGTAGTGCTAGTCCAAGGTATCCTAAGTGAAATATTTATGTACGAAGAGCTTAATACAATACCTTTTAATATTCTGTCAGAATTTTTGTTGTAAATAAAATTACCGACAGGGTTAAAATAATACTGTATTCGTATAAAAATCATTTAATATATTTACGAATCAGCATAAAAAAAATTGACAAGCTATAAATGATTGAGCTACTCCGTTGGATGATATTGATATCTGAATCTGGGCTAGCGTGTGTGATATAAAATACTATAACTGTACTCAATGGATATAAAGGACGCGCACATCAACATTAACACGCACCGCATGAGACTAGGATAGAGATTTTTTATTACTTGAAATTAGGTCCAATACAGTTTAAGCTACGATTGATATCTCAACATAGACTATAACTTTGCAAGGCAATACGGATTTGTGGCGGAAGAAATGACGTCACGCGGGCGACGCGGGACGAACGAACGAACCGAACTCCGCCGAATGCGCTCGGGCAATATCCGAGAAATATTTTGACCTTCTGCGTGACAACACGTCGTTTTTGCGCAGATTTCTTGCCACCAAATTGTGGGGCAAACTAAATTCATTTGTTAAGTTTATTGTATTTTCTTCTCGTTAAATTCTGTGTAATAAATGTGCACTGTAAAACTGTGAGTATCTTTCATTTCTCTCTGAGCACCCACATAAAACCATAACCACCAGGGTAACTAATCCTGGTGGCCCACAGATTTCTACGCATTTATATGGTTTATGACCAGTCATCGGCTAAGCTAAGCAGTGACTTGATGTATTACAACGTTCCTCATTCCATCTAGCATTTGATATGTAAGTATTTATATCAGATCTGCCAATTATCAGAACTTGTATATATTATGTATGCAGAAAAATAGCGCGACGCTTCACATGTGAATTGTCATCCATTTACAAGAACTCCTTTATGATTATAACTAAGTGAGACTACAATTAATACTACTCAGCCTTATTTGCAACCAATGTTGCATACAAAGCTGCATTGATACACACAGTGCAGTAAATATTGATAATTTGTTACGGGAAGGCAAGATGATCAGTATTACACCTCAGCGTCAGACCAAGGTTACCATAGCTACCACATCATCATCATTATCATCGTATCATACCGCTCCCGTGTTGGAGCATATGGATTCCACAAACTGCCTCCAAGCCAAGCGGCCGCTAGTTCCCCTCGCATCCCCCACAACCCACAGTGCCAGATTGTCATCAGTGAACGTCCAGGGCGCACACAAGGATGGATAGCCGATTTAGCGCGCCAAAAAGATTTTTTTTTGTGATTTTTAAAATAATCAAAAATATTTTTTTAACGTTCATTAATAACCAATGCATAATGCCCCATATTTATTTTTTTTGTCGACACAACATGGCAGGCTGCTCATGCGTGCAAAGTTGGGTTAGCCTCTGCGCGGCCAACACTAGTCACTTGCGCTCGGATCCTTGACGGAGTATCTACGCTTGTCCTGTTTTACTCATTCTGAAATCGCAAAATTTTTAACATGGATATTAAAGTATCAGGTATGTACTTTAATATGTATTTATTTTGAGGCGTATTTTATACGTAGTGAAGATATGATACATGTTTTAAAAAACCCTGTTTTTCTTTTGAAAAAATATTAAAATGCTCACTTTCTCTTGAGTTTCAAAAAAAGTACTACCGAGTACCGCTCTAATTTTAATATATTTTGAATGAATACATTATTATCAGT
Organism: Micrasema minimum; assembly: GCA_022494985.1. Taxonomy (NCBI): domain Eukaryota; kingdom Metazoa; phylum Arthropoda; class Insecta; order Trichoptera; family Brachycentridae; genus Micrasema; species Micrasema minimum. The sequence continues at coordinate 20,101 of JAGVSP010003589.1, read as the reverse complement.
GTAATTGCAAAAAATTTCTTCCACATCTTTCCACATTTTTAAAATATAACGTATTCTTTGCAGGTAATCGTTCCGAACCTAGTGTTGAAGAAATAAAGATTACAAGAGAAGAACTATTTGAAGTGCTTAAAATGAACAGTTTTGCAGATTATCGGTAGTTAAGTGCAATCAACAGTTATTTAGGGATATATAAGATAAGTTTAGAGTTAGTAAATTTTCCGAACATTCCGCAAAACTAATTAAAATAGAAATAAAGTTGTTTGTCTGAAAGATCTTAAATAAATGGCGGAAGTGTCATTGCATATACGAACGCTTTTACTCCAAACACAAGGAATGGCTTGATGAAGAAGTGAATCTCTTGAAGATGCAGCCGTTGCAGCTTTCATCATCATCATCACAGAAAAGTTCAGGAGAAAAGAAGCGAGGAAGACCGAAAAAATTGTTCGATGAGGGTTCCCGGCGTAGCAAGCAGAGATGTGTACGTAAAAATCAATTCTCTCTGATGTCAACTCTAAAAAACTGTGTTTAGCAGTACAATCAACATTGTATGCTTCAGGAAAAGAAATACTGCTAAAGTGGTTAAATTAGCCCTCCAATCCACGCCTAAGACATTGAAAAAATGAAAATGGGTGCATAATCCATCATCAGCGACTATAAGACCATACAGTCCTGAAGAAGCTTTAGGTTTTATGGTGGATCTTAGGATAACAAAAGAGGACTACCTTACAATGTTATTTGGAGCAAAAGAGAGAGGTGCTAACATTTTATCCCTCATATGTAGTAATAGCAAAGGCAAAGAAGCAATGTTAGCCTGAAAATGCAGCCTAAGCATGCTTAATATAATTTCATTTAATTCTGTATTTTTTTAAAAAATATTTTCGCTTGCTGGTTTACAATCGGGTCTGAAGACACCAGCATCCAATTAAATACATCTATATTTGTATTAATCCTCGACGTTTTTCTGGAGTGGTCACTTGTAAGTTTTTTGTATTCCTTATGACCTGCCTCGATACTTTTTGATCGTGGTGGTGATAAGGTAATGGTGATCAAATATCTGACGATGACGTTGATAATGATGATGATAGTGATAATTATGATGATGATATAGAAAGTGAGGATATTGATGTATAGGATATTTTTTATTTCAATTTTTTTAGTACGGTCAATTTATAATTCAGAAATAATTCAATTCAAGATCTTTTATTTTCTAATGAATTTATTACAATTCAAACCCCAAATACCTTTTATTAGGTATTTCTTGTAAGATAATTGCTCAAAAGACTTCTTATTCCTTTTTCCGACCAGAATATGAAATAAAAGACAATATTATATTTTGGCGCGCTAAATCGGCTATCCATCCTTGTGTGGGGCGCCGAGAACCTGATGAATTTTAAAATAAGCAAGCATGGTTAAGGCTCTCAGGACAGTTGCCTCAGTTTAGGATAGCTTAATTTTATATTTTTTACAATTTGATATCTCAACAGAGACGAGAAATTTGGAAGGGAATATTGACATCTAGGCGTTTACAGGGCTTATGACCTGTCATTGGCTGGGTTAAGTGGCCACTTGATGTATTACAACATTCCCCATTTCACTAGTATTTGATATCCATATCTGCCAATATACAGTAAAATGGCGCGACGCTTCACATGTGAACACTCTCTGTCATCCATTGAGAAAAATTGCTAGGCATTTTAGCAGAAACTTTTATTATTGCAAATGAGATTCTTACCGAATTATATCACCTACTAGGAAACGCCCGAAGATGAATCTTCAATTTGTTATGCTTATAACTTTTTACCAGATAATTTTTATAAATAACATAATGATATCAAATACTAGGTGAAATGGGAAATGTTGTAATACATCAAATGGCCACTTAACTCAGCCAATGACAGGTCATAAGCCCTGAAAACGCCTAGATATCCATATTCCCTTCTGAATTTCTCGTCTTTGTTGAGATGTCAAATTTTGGACACACTCAAAATGTTGTTTATATTTTTTAAGTTACTGTACTCCACCTCTCGCATACAGTTTCACTTTCTTACAAGATCTAATTGCCTCAGTTGGGTGAGAACGCTAAGCGGCGATATTGTTATTCCCGGGACGAAAAGTGAGATTTTCACATTTTTATTTTACCCATAGATTACGTTGGGATTCTTCTGGAATATCAAAAAGACTGTTCAATATAAATGCTATAACCCAAAAAATAAGTTGCTTAAATGACAAAAATGGAGATGTAACAGGGCGTTACACCAGCGGAGATTGTCAACTTTAATGATAATACTTATTTTTAATTCACAATTTTACATTTAATTAAAAACACACAGGATCCATTACATGTAAATAATTAAAAAATAACAATGATTGTAAAATTAGTCCTCGGCGCAGGTCACCCCAGAGAGGACAAATATATTTCTTCAACTATTTTGTAATATAATTAAAAAAAACAAATGATATATTATTGTGTCGTATTATTTTATTGATAATGAATTATTTTAGACTTTATCATCGTTAGGTTAATTGAACACGTTATATAAAGATGTTTTAGCACTATGCAATGTATAGTATACACCGTTTCCCACGATGAGACCGCAAAACTCCAGAGGGTGATTATTCATGATATTCTGAGAAAAATATCTTAATAAAGTTTTTCAAAAAAACTCAATTCTAATTTCTTAAAAAAAATTATTAAAATATGAATAAAAATTCACGCGTGTAATACCGTCCATTTTGGAACTGGCTAACACCACGTGACCTGCACCAATTTCAGATATGAAATTCGAATTTTGAATGTCCGCACAAGGCAAGGCGTTCGGTGACCAGAGCGGACCCCCACTCCTCCCCGCCCACCGCCACCCCGCCACCGCTAGCATTTCAAACAGAAGCCAGTATTACATAGTCGCTTTTTATTAATACTTTTTTAAAATTAATTAATAAAAATGCCCGGATCAAAAAACTTTTTTTTTCTCAGAATACCATGAACAATCACCCTCCGAAGTTTCGCGGTCTCATCGTGGGACACGGTGTATATTTATGGATGCTTTAAACATCTTAAATTTGTCAAAATATACAATTTCATGGATTCACTAAAACGCAGAAGCCCCGAAATAAATGTAGATAAATCTAAAAGTGGCTGAAAGAAGAAATTAAATAAGACAACATTTTATAATAATTGATATGAACATAAAAACAAATAAATAAAAAGCGAAAGATAAACTAAAATGTGTACATAAGAAGCATGAGTGTTGAGGAAGCAATGGACGTGATGTAAACCTCTTTCCAATATGGAATATTACTTCTGGAAAACAACTTTATAGTAAATTACTATAGTTTAAAATGAAATGCTCCATTTTATGTTTTAAATATTTTTTTTTATTTTTATTTCGTGGGTTTTTGTGTTTGAACTTTGGTGGAAAAGGCGACAGTGGAGGATATGGTACGGATCTTCTTTATTACTTTTTGCACAATATTGTCGGGGTGACTTAACTAAATTCAAAGAGGAGATTTCGTTAGTAAGTTTGTCTCACTGAGATAATGCCAGACGTGTGCCGCCTCTGAACGGCTTATTAAGAACTGGAATACGCCATCAAATTAAACCAGGAATCAAGCGACCTTATTCTAATTCCTTAATCTTAACCTGAACTTATAAAATTCCAAATAAACCAAATTACTATGTAAAAAGCACCAGTTAACTAATTTTATTACGTTTAAATTATTAAACTTACACTTTGCCGGTGGCAGCTTGGCAGCATCTGTGGTGTAATAGCTAAAACGCTGGATTGACGCCATTGAAGTTCCGGGCTGTAAAAACAGCACACTTGATAGATAAAAATTCTTAGCAAGAATCTTTTTCTGAAATTTAAGGTTTAATGATATTTTTTTAAAATGTACAATCGGAATAATCGACGTGCGTGCATGAGAAGATTTGTGAATGCGGGGGTAGCAATGGAAGTGTGCCGGAACAGAGTGGTGTGGTGTTCTATCCTCTCTGCCTACACCTTCGGGGGAAATGGCGTGATGGTTAGTTAGTTAGTTAGTCAATATTGAAAAGGAAACAAAAAAAACTTTCACTAAAAATATCTTAATTTACTTTTTCTAGCGGCTTCCATTTATTAGATTTTGATTATTTTTTAATTTTTAAAAAAAGATTTTTGTGGTCCAAGGCATTACAAATAAGCCTATTATATTAGAGAAATTCAGGGTGAGCATATAGCATTTCATTTTCGTCCTCAATCCATTTTCGCTACCTATGTGAAACATATGGATTCCACGAAATGATTCCAAGCCGTGCGAAATTCCTTTGCAACATAAATAGAAAATTCAACAAAATTAATTTAGAGAAAAAAAAAAAAATAGACTAATCTTATTTGAAAATGAAAGTCCTTGGGTTTGTGTTACTTTCTGCGTCAAATCATAATACAAAGACAGTAGTTTTGGTGTAACAAGATTGTGTTGTCAACAGACTAGAGACAATACGTTAATGTAAGTGGGCCATTAGGTAATGTATCTTGCCTAGGAGCTAACATGTCAGAAAGGGTCAAGAAATATCAAGAAGCTGTTTGTAGTATTATTGGGTGTATCCTTGAGAAAAATAAGCCCTACCCATTTTTACTAGCACTTAGGCGTTTTGTATATAGTTTATTTGTTTATTTTTTTATTTTATTATTTTATTTTACCACCTGAACAGGCCAGGAGGCCCAATTACAGAGGGAAACAACGTCACAAACACCCAGGCTTGAGAAAAATAACTTATTTTTGTGTTCTCACCGGGAATCGAACCCGAAACCTCCGTATCGTGAGTCAAGCGTCTTAGCCATTACGCTACGGAGGCCGCCGTATAGGATGGATTGTAAGATCTAATGTTTGTAAGTTGGTATTTCACAGATTTCTTTTATTGGAAGCTTGGTGTACGAATGAAGTGTCCTATGCACCATTGGGTGCGGATAAGGAAAATTAGTAGTAGTAGAAAGCTTGATTCAGTAGAATTGGGTTATTAGTAGGTGGAAGCTGTTTTTGAAATTTGTGTATTGTTTGCACATCATAAATTTGTGAATTCGTAATCTCAGAATTAGTAAATTAAATTAAATATTGCAATGGACCATAGAGATGAAAGAAAGAGTGACTCTTTTGGTGTATTGGTTAAGACTATCGTTTTAAATCACAAAGTTCATGGCTCGATTTCAAAATTAAAGTATCTGAGTATCCTGCGATGTTATTCCCCTCTGTAATAATAATTATGCCTCACGCTTGTTAACCCCTTCATGAATGTGTTAAAACATCGAACATTGCATTCAGTTTCCTTCCATCTTTTTAAAATATAAAATGGACCAATATCAATAGAAGAAAAAACTAAATTTTGTACACATTATGTTGGAGATTTCGGCTAATGTAACGCACAGTTATATACGTAATATAATATCTTAACAACAAATATCAAGCTTCCAATGACGTTGAAAATATTTCAACCCTAGACTTTTAACGTTCGTAGATACCCTATTAAAACCCAACCATTCGTTGATTCGACAAACTGTTTTTCGAGGAAGATATTTTTAACTAAACACGTGTTTTTTAAAATATTTATTAGACACATATACGAGGCCAACGTTATATTGAGGATATTTTTAACTAAACACATGTTTTTAAAATATTTGTTAGACGCATATACCTACGAGACGAAGGTATTTTGATAGATAAAAGCATTTGATAAAAAAATAAGAAGTTGTTAGGTATTCTTTAAAATCATTATTTTTTTTGTGGGGCACTAGTTTTGGAAACTCGAAAATGTCAGGTTTATTTGTACCTAACCATTAGTCTTGACGACGAGTAAATTCGCAATATCTTGAAGAATTGTGTCCTTACATATCGGATGGTCCTGCTTCTCGAGAGAAAAGCAAAAATACGATCATCGGCGTGCAGGGCAAAAATAAACAGCGTAATCGTTATTCAGTATTCGTCATTTCGACGAAGGTTGGGTGTCCAGGGTTGAACAACACACATTCATAGGTAGTACTTATATGTTTGTAGTTAACCTATTAGGTACATATCGCACGAAGAAGTTATTCGTTTTGATTTATCTATAAAATATCTGAGAACAAATCTGAAATTGAAGAGGTGTGTATTTCCAAAATGTTAGCTTTATGATTTCGCTGTATGAAGATTTATGTTTATTTCAATACGGAATCCAGAACAATACATTCATTCGCACTTCCCCTCTGCCAAAATTTGCAAAGGTCGTAACATACAAATGCGGTATAAATCAAATGGCCCATTTCTCATAGTCAGGGTGCAACCATAGATTTTCTCATTTCCCGCCTTTTTTCGTTTTTCAGTTGCATGTGACGTCATATTCCGCCACTTTTCAGATTTTTCGCAGCGTCCATTTATCTTCTCCGGTTTTGGCTTAAGATTCAAATTTTGCACTCAAGTAAATTGTTGACTGATTATAATCATTCTTTGCAGAGTTTGGGACCCTTAGCCCCGGAGCCCCTTAAATTGCCAAAGATTAAAGAGCCATTAAATATCGTTTCACAAATTTTCATGCTATAATAATTCTAAGGCTTCATATTTATATACATCTAAAAATTATAAACATATTGGGTAATTACCTATCTCATATAAATTAAAATGTTTGGAAACGAAAATAATCTTCAGTTTTATGAAAAAAGTGTATGAAATAATTTAATGTAAGTTCCAGTTACCTTCAAGGTATTTTGCAAGTCAACAAATTTTTTATCTCTTCGAATATTTTTAATAAATTAAAACTATGTAGAGATTTCAAATCGCTAGTACCAAATGAAAATAATTAATAAATTGTTCGTGAAACTGAGAAATAATTAACCTTTTCCGTAGTTACATATAAAAAATTTAATGAAAATCTCTTTTACACCCAGAAATTTTTTTTTCTTCCAATTAATCGAAAGTAACAAAGGGCAAAAAACTTTTTGAATTTTTTCTTATTTTCATTGATCAAAAAAATATGAAGATCTTCAAATACCTGGGAGCGAACATGATAGAATCGGCAGATTTCAGAAAGAACTGGATATGCGGCTTGGAGTAGCGTATGTATGAAAGCTGTCTGGAGATTCTCCGTTAAAACAAATTCCGCCTTTATAACGCCTGCATCACACTTGTTCTCCTCTATGGCTGCGAATCGTGGCACCTAACCAGGGCCCAAAATAGCAGACTGCTGAGTTTTGAGAAGAGGTGTCTTAGACGAATATTCGTATATACGTGTGCGATGATTTGACTTAGAGACAGAATTAAACGTGGGTACGGATCCCATAGGCAACGGACGCAGCGAACCTTGGCCTCTACGTTTCGGCTGGCTTGGCCATATACTACGTATACCTCCCGAGCTGCTTTAACCATGCTTGCCTATTTTACAAGGCATCAGGTTCTCGGCGTCCTGGAGTCCACTGTAGACAATTCTTCAGCTGTTTGCGTCAGAGCTGCGGGGCGTGGACCTGACTTGGGAGGATGCGCGGGAGCAGGCGGCCGAACGCTTGGCTTGGAGGCAGTTTGTAAAATTCATATGCTCCACATAGGGAGTGGATATTATATGATGATGATGATGATGTTGAAAAACATCTTAAAATCCTTAAGTAGGTACCCATAAAATTTACAAGTATTGGGTAAAAAATTATTCCTTTTTTTCTTCATAAAAGAGTAATATACGCAAATATTACATTTTTTTAGATGTTTTCTAATATATTGTTGATACTATGTACTGCCAAGTCCACATGGTTCAAAAAAATTTTTTTTTTTTAACGTAAATACAAGACGTGCACTTGTTGAACGTCAAAACAAAGTAAGTAATTACATACATATAGTAGGTACAAAAGTAAGTCAACATAAAAAAAATTATATAATTTATGTATCGTGTTGGATTAACACCAAAAATTCGTGCTATTTAAATAATCATCGATTTAAAAATACGCTTTCTTGCACAAGATTTTCTAAATTTTAGTTTTAATTTTTTTCTCAGTCAAATACAAATTCCACGATCAAACGTGGCAAAGGAAGAGTAAAAATAATCCACCTTTCCTTCTTTCCATCTCTTTATTCGTACCTAATGATACATAGGGTACTACATTGGTAAGACGATCAATTACTGTCGTATATTATATATATAGTAATCAAGATCTAAGTAGTTACGTTTAGTTTAAAAAAGTTGTCCCTCAATATAATGAAAGCTTGTGTGTAATTTAGGTATACGAATCCTTCATCTCCGTTTATTACCAGAATTTGCATGCCGTTAGCTTGTATTGAATTAAAATAGAATATCCTTTTTACCAAAGGGTTCAGCGCTAGGGGTCTGATAGTCTTAGTTCGGAATTTTTTCGGCTCAGCATTTTCGAGCGGCCAGAAATAAATTGGAATTTTAGACCCTACAAAGGTCCTTTGAAAGTGGATTTTTCTAGAATCGTTATATGCGAAAAGACAGAGCAGACATCTGTAAAGCTGTCCAAACTTTTAACAAACGGAAAGCTTTTTGTTTGAATGATTATATCAGATTTACACGAAAACGATTTGATTTTTGTTTTATTTTTCATTAATTTACACTTCAATGTGCCGTTTTTACTTGGGATGGGAATCTTCAGTCAAAAGCAGTGAAAATTAATCAGCTTTAAATTGCTTTAAAAAAAGATGTCTACGCTTACAATTCTGCAATTTTATTTCTTATCGAAAACAATTTATAAAAACATGGCGTGAAATGCATATAGTTCAAAACTAGTACTTTTTTGATTTGACGACAAATTTTACTCTATATTGGCAGATGTATTGTTTAAATTTCAAAGATTTGCTTTATTTTGTCTAATCCTAGTAACTTACAAGACTAAGTCTTTTCATTAACAATAAGGATGGATGTGAAATTTTAATAATAAAAATATAGTAGATAAAATAGGTGGTTGTAATCTTTCGCAATAAAAATCACATTTAAAACCATCACGATAAAACGAGAAGATATTTAATTTCAAGATCTCATTAGATTAAGATAAAAATCACTCCATTAAAATAAAGTGCATTGTTCTAGGACAAGAGAATGAAAAGCGCAAAAAGAACTAAATGATAAAACAATTGCACATCTAACAGCTGTCCCTAGCTTTAAGCGGAACTTTAGATGGAGCTTTGAGCAGTGTAAGAAAATATAGAGTAAAAACGTTTCTCTGTAATAAGGTTGCTTCCTGATTTCATCCCTTACTTGGTACTTACTACTTTCTTCTCGGGGTAAATACCCACCCTCGGGAGGCAATCAATTATATGGCAATGATTCCTGTATTCTGTGTTAAGGGTGTTCTAATTGGCACCCTTTAATTTACAGACTTGTGATAGTAATTAGAGTGACTCTCAGTGCTTCAAAAAGGGTTATATAGTATTAGATATCAACGTTTAATTAGTTAATAAGCCTAGTAAACTTTATTTAATTATTACGTTGCAATAATTCGTATTAAATTACTATAAACAAAACCTACTGCTTTATAACCACTTAACAAATGTAATAATTAGACGCGAATGTAATTTTGTACCTGGCAGACGGTCGATGACCATCCTACGGATGTATTAGGCGGAGCTGATGGATGCGGGCCTGACGTGGGAGGAGGCAAGAGAGCTGGCTAGTGACAGGGTCTCCTGGAGGGGTCTAGTGATGTCCACATGATCCACATAAGAGCGAACGTGGTGAAAGACGAAGAAGAAGTAATTTTGTACAAGTTTAATTACAAAGTCTCATAGCTTTTTATCGCTGATTACAAAATCTGGGGCCCTAATGGAATATTTAGGTATATTAGATTCAATTAGTGCTGTCTGAAATTCCAGTTTGTACTCGGTCAAAACCGAATTCCGACTCTTTAACTCTTGTATTGTGCCGGTGGTCCTTAATGGATGTGCAAGGTTGGCAGAAGTTGGCCGAAGTAAAAGAGTTACTTCACAACGATTCATACAACGTTACTCGTAGTTCAGTCATCTATACAAAATATTTACTTCAGGGAACTTTTCATGAGTGTAGAGCTTGCATTACGGTCTAAGTCTAAATCGAAGGTTGTGTTTAGAAAAAGCAATTTGTTTATACCCACGCTAAGGGATGTAACCGCAATATCGATGGTTCTAAACCATAATAATGGATGTAGCATAACTGTGATGTACAACTTTTAAAATTATTTTTATAACTTATATTGTAATTCTATATGTTAAATTCTAATCCATGGCATAAACTGCGATTAGAAAGCTAGAATTCTAACCATCGCGTCGTTGCGCTTTGATGCTGTAACACTTGTTAAGGTTAAGCTTTGTGTACTCATCATCATCGTCATATCATATCTGATCTCTATGTGGAGCATATGGATTCCACAAACTGTCTCCAAGCCAAGCGATCAGCCGCCACTTCCCGCGCATCCTACTAAGTCAGGTCCATCCAGGATGCCGAGACGCACATAATTTTAAACCAATTTCTCTATTATATGTTTTCAATAAAATTATAAAAACCTGTTCTTACTGTTGAAGGATAGAAAAAACAACAGTTTTTAAGCTTGGTGGCTGCAAGACGAATCGCAATCTAACATCTTTGATGTAGACTCTTGATGTGTTTTTACGCGAAAATGGCATGATAAAACATGTTTTTATTTATTGTAGAACATGTTATTATAAAGCGTATAAAATATTACGGAAATTTTGTTTTTGTTTAAAAAAACATCATTGTGTATGTACGTACAGCGTTGGAATTTTTTTTGCATTTATTAATAATGAGATACCAAATAATTTGGCTATGGATTGTTTAGAATCAAAGCGACAAAATACAGAGACCTCAAATGTAACCTAATTTTTCTAAAAAGTGTAAATTTGTCACTTGCTCCTATTGGGTATAAAACTGGCAATACACAAATACTTGCGTATTTGTAATATAAACACATATATACGGTCGAATATATACGTACGTGAGTGACATGAAACCCTTTTTACTAAACCGGAGGTCGAAAGTGGATCAAAACTGTCGATCAGCCCAAAGGATGAGCCTCAAATCTAATCACAAAAGTGCTGATGTCATGTGCATTTTGTTAAGAGAGGCAATTTTCCATAATAACGTTGACTTTTATATAGATTCAGCGTTTCCGCATCAGATATTGCGTAATGATACAGTGATATTTCGTAAAAATAAACCACACAGAACACTTATAATTATTACAATTTGACATCTCAACAGAGACGAGAAACTTGGAAGGGAATATGGATCTCTAGGCGTTTACAGGGCTTATGACCTGTCATTGGCTGGGTTAAGTGGACACTTGATGTATTACAACATTCCCCATTTCACCTAGTATTTGATATCCATATCTGCCAATATACAGTAAAATGGCGCGACGCTTCACATGTGAACTCTCTGTCATCCATTGAGAAAATTGCTAAGCATTTTAGCAGAAACCTTTATGATTGCAAGTGAGATTCTTACCGAATTATATCACCTACTAGGAAACGCCTGAAGATGAATCTTCAATTTGTTATGCTTATAACTTTTACCAGCTAATTTTTATAAACAACATTTTGAGTGTGTCCAAATACTTGTAGACAAAAACTGGATTTCACCCATTACGGGCTAATAATTACAATTTGACATCTCAACAGAGACGAGAAACTTGGAAGGGAATATGGATCTCTAGGCGTTTACAGGGCTTATGAAATCCAGTTTTTGTCTACAAGTATTTGGACACGCTCAAAATGTTGTTTATACTTATAATTATATTTAAAAAAAATTAAGGGTTGGGATATTAATATTTATTTTAATTGTTGAAAAATTTTTGCTTGCGTATACACAATTTCTAAGAAAGTATGTTAAAAAAATAACATTATCAGAAATTGGTATCTGCTGTCATCCGGCGAAGGCGTTTCGGCTGGCTAGGCCATATACTACGTATGCCTCCCGAGAGCCTTAACCACGCTTGCCTATTTTACAAGCATCAGGTTCTCGGCGTCCTGGTCGTCCACTGGTGACAATTTGTCGGCAGTTAGCGCCAGAGCTGCGGGACGTGGACTTGACTTGGGAGGATGCACGGGAACTGGCGGCCGATCGCTTGGCCTGGAGGCAGTTTGTGGAATCCATATGCTCCACATAGGGAGCGGATATGGTATGATGATGATGATGAATATTATCAGAAATACATTTTAAAACAAACTTAAGCCCCACAAACTCATGTTCATAAAACTTATTTTTCAAATTCTGCAAACAGCATTTTCTATAAATAAAGAAATAAAAGAAGTGAAAAAAGGAAACAAACAGTATTTTAAGACGATAAAGATTTTTTTTTTTAATGGAAAGCAAATCTCAATTTGTAATAAAATGGGTCAATGTCAATTCAATTTATGTATGAATCCAAGTCTGTATATTATTTTATTCTTTGTAGATAATGTAAAGCATCAAAAGTTTGATAATGACGTGTTATTATTGGTTAAGAAGTGATTCAAAAGTATTGGAGCTTTTTGGAATTGGTTTTGGAGTCTTTTAGAATTAGTTTTGGAGCCAGTTGGAATTTCATTACCATACTTAATTTCATCATCATCATACCATATCCGTTACCTACGTGGAGCATATGGAATCCACAAACTGCCTCCAGGGCAAGCGGTCGGCCGCCAGCTCCCATGCATACTTAGTTTTACTTGAACGATAAGTTATTATTATAAAAAAAAATACCTGATATGAAATTAAAAGACCCCTGTTATTGATGCGAGACTGATATGGGAAGTGGGGAAAATATTGGGAAAGAGTATCGCAAATGTGTTAAGCATATTTTATGTAAAGATATAATAAAAGACATAAATTTCTCTAGCTACTTATAATTTAACAATGATAAAAATAGTCTGTTTTACTTATATGTCTTCTCACGTATTGCCATAAATCTTTCTTTGATCGAACCACTCTACTCGCTTCCTTATCCATTAGGATTCGGTGTCCTTGTACTCCTGCCTAATATCCATTCTGTGATCAAAAGGAACTTTCCGCCCGATGGAAATTTCTACAATATATATTCAATGTGCTTAGATGAGTTCTTTGATATGTAGAGTTCCTGTGTAAAGCGATTGATTTATTTCTAAAGTGGAGTCAAAGATAAGTAATTATATGGAAACGCGCATAGTAATATTTTCAGATAAAATTTTCCGATTAACCTACCGACGTTTTTGTGTCAGAAATTATCAAGGCCTTTTACTTTTATTAACGGAAATTCACAAAATAATTAGCGTATTAAATTACAAGCAGGTATGTACATAAAAATAAAAATATAAACATTTTGTATCATTTCTAATAGGCGCTTTCTTTTTTTCCCGTTGCTACGTCTTGTTGAGAGACAATGCCTTCTTCTGGAGCAGCTTCCTCCATTGCCTTCTTATAGGTAAATAGCGTTATTTTGTAAAGGTAAAAAAGTCCATATTATGGATGAATAATAAAAGGTTTGTAGAATTAAATTCTCATCATTATGATATGGCAAAACAGTAGGCTTTAAATAAGCGAAATGCCATTATATTCTCACTTTTTAAAAGTATAAAACCGTAATTTTTTCAAATTATTAATCTCCTTTGTTGCTATACACATACCTGTATGTTAAACATACTACTACTACTACTTTCCCTTATCCGCACCCAATGGTGCATAGGGCACTGCATTGGTACACCAAGTGCAGTGTATTTTGATCATTTAATTACATGAAGGCAAGATGATCAGTCTTACGCTTCAGTACCAGTCCAAGGTATCACACATGAAATATTTATATGAAAATCTCATGTAAATAAATATTTCATGTTGACCCCCTACGGGAATCGAACCCGCGACCTCAGGAACGGTAGCTTAATGCGCTACCACTATGCTACGAGGCGGACAACATGGTGTAACAAAACTCGTAGTACAACTCGAAAACTGGTGAATCTACATCATATTTGGAGTCGAAAGTGTAATATGAATTTTGAATCTATGTAGATTGAATTTTGTTTTTTTTTTCTTCTCATAAAAGCTTTCATAAATACCGCAGATTAAGTAAAATGGCGTAAATTCTTATTAAAATAATCGGCGGCCTCCGTACCGTAATGGCTAAGACGCTGGACTCACGATAAGGAGGTTCCGGGTTCGATTCCCGGTGAGAACACAAAAAAGTGATTTTTCTCAAGCTTGGGTGTTTGACGTTGGTCCCCTCTGTAATTGGGTCTCCTGGCCTGTTGAGGCGATGAAAAAAAAAACGGTTTTTATTTAATTTTCTTTATGAACACTCTTAATTTGACGAAATGTTTTTTGATAATAATTTGAAAAAAATTGTAGATTTAGAATAGAATCAATAGCGAGATAAAAAACCTAAAAGTATGTAAAACAAAAATGACAAATATCGCCTATTCCTTCGATCCATCGTGCCTGTAGTATGTTATTTAAAACTAATAGTGACACGTCACTTTATAAAAGGTATAATTTTTATAATTTATTTTAAACATGGAACATGTATGTTCAAACATGCCGTGTTACGTGGCTCAGTTTAAATTGTGTTATTATGTTTCTCACACGGGTCTAATTCTTTCGTGCAATTTACGAACATGAACGAAACGGCTTGGCCATAAATTAAATCGAATGAAAAAAGGCGCTTTCCTCAATTCCGTTTGATTTATTTAAGCCCGGACTTTAACCAATTTTCCGGATCCATTTTCAAAGACGAAGGGGTCAACAAAAGGGACAGTGGAAATAAATCAATTCCGACTGCAGATATTCGTAAAAGTATTTTAAATATCAGGTAAGGGAGGTTAGATACACTATATATAATATATTTGTTTCAATGATATGTTACGTAAATGCAAGCTTAAGCCGTATTACGAAATATGGAATGTTTTCGTTTGGTTTTATATATTAACCACTTCAGAAAGCCAGAAAGCTCAATAACAGCCTTCCTAATTTTTTTTAGTCTCATCGGATTTAACTCGGAACCTCCATACTGTAAGTCTAGCGATTTAACTACTACTACATGGGTGCAACCTTAATGATAAATTATAACGCTTAGTTTTTTTTGTTTTAATGGCCGCAAACATTTTAATTAAAGGTTAATGCCTTGGGCCAACTCTGCATTTTTTTCTGTCCCGCTGCAACTCATTGAATTACCTATACATGGAGTAACAAAACTCGTTGTACAACCCGAAAAATGGTGAATCTACATCGTATTTGGAGTCGAATGTGTGAAGTGGTTTTTTGAACTGAGCTTGAATATTTTTTTTTCTTCAGATAAAGATATTGAGCGTCAAGTAGACGTGCAATCTCTAAATGCGTTTTTAAATATGATTTAGTAGGAAATTAACAATATCAATTTGCCTTTATAATACATGAACCGCTTAAGACAAGGTTATGCTTTCAGATCCGTATTTTTGCTATCTCAGAAAATATTGAAAATTACTTTGAAGCCATTTTTGCGCTTTAAAGTGGCCAACTTCAGGATGTCGGCTGTTTGGGTGCAGGAGTGGGAAATGGTCACAGTTTCATGAAGCATTGGTAGAAATCCTCCAATTTTCGACCACCTTGATCACATTATTATGGGCGCTGACTTTTATTTTATTTTATTTTATTATGTACTGTATAAAGATGATCCTAAATATAAGGATTATTATTATTATTATAAAAGCTTTCATTCGTACCAAAAATTAAGTAAAATTTCACAGATTCATATTTAAATGCTGTTTTTAATTGTGTTTTTGTCAATAGTGTAATAGTATCAATTTTCAAAAATACATGATGTTTGATGACAATTGCGAAAATATATAGAAAAAAGTCAGCTTCGTACCTACTAAATTTTATCGAAAAGTATGGGTCATAAAAAAAAATTATTCTACAAAATCGACTCCAAATATTATGTAAATTCACTGGTTTCCCGCTTGAACATCGAGTTTTGTTACACCCTGTATACGTATTAAGTTACCTACACAATATGTACATAAAATTAGACTTTATCTTAAATTTGGTATTACAACAATAACTTTAGATTATTGTGAACCAAATAATTAAATATAAGTTTAATAAAATAATGAAGTAATTTACATATTATCCAGAAATATGACATCTCATTTCTATGCCACCCAGTTTGACACAGGAATCGGTAAGAGAGTTCAAAGTGTTTTGGAATTCCTTTTGCTTGCACACTCCACAAGTTCTTATATTCTTTCTGGCACAGCTATTTGCGACTGTTTGAAAATAGCCCAAAAATGTATGTATCTACCTGTATTTTGGTAAATCAATAAGAACGCTTATTTACATTTTTCCAAAAAAATAATGGAATCCAAAAAATATCACTGAACATATACGTATAATGTTGGTTATTTCAAAAGGTATTGAGGTCCTATATCACTCTCCTCTCTTTAGACGTTTACTGAAGGAAGATCCCGTGTATTCTAGAATCTTCCATCTGGTTTGTAAGGCGTTGCCACCCCCGCAATTTCTCAGTTCTGGTATTAATCAGAGACGTCTGTTTGTTCAGCGTGGCCCGTCTAGGGTAGTTTGACACTCCAATCTTGTCCTAGACATACATAACAATAAGTTACGGAAGATGTGAATACCAATCCAGTGCATTCCGAATAATAATTATGGTCTGAAACAACCGACATATTGTAATTAGTTTGATTTACTAAAATTAATAAAAAAATATTTTCTTAAGAATATCGATAAAATCAGAAATTCCATAATCCAATCAAATTAAGAATTGTAGATCGCGTGCTGTGAGCGCGTTGGTCTACCGTGCATGAGATCACGGGTTCGATTCCCATATTATGAGTCAATATGAAATATAAATTTGTTTTATATGCTGTGATACGGCGGATCGGCTTTGAAGCGTATGACTGGTCATCTTTCTTTATCAAAATAAGCTGCACTTGGTGTATAACTGCAGTGCTCTATGCACCATTGGGTGCGGATACCCGTTATTAAATATAATTATAATTATAACCGCTATTTTTGGTTAGTTAAAGGTTATTTTAGCATAACCGAAGATCGATCGATTATTCTTATAACCGATTATTAATTAGGTATTGAAATATCAAAATAACCATTTGATATAAATCAATGTTGATTTTTGGCGAAATAACAAATTAATCAAAATTGAAATTTATTGCGTTTAAATTTACAAGCAGCGCAACAACGTATTTAAGTTATGATATAGAACTGAATTCGATTACCCTCAAAATATTAGTATCTGGTATGTCCACTTATTTGATTTCGTTTTTGAAAAATGATTTTTAAAACTGACTTTATTTATTTAAAACTTCACGTACAATTATTATTAGTTAGTAAAAGTACAAGGACGGGCTTATTACTACCAATTTTATATCTTCCAAGCAACTCTTGATTTTCAAATACCATTAGGCATAACAAGTTTGTTTTCGTCTAAAGTTAAAACGCGTTTTTCCATCAATATTCACTGAACTTGGTGTATCTATGCAGTGTCCTATGCACCATTGGGTGCGGATAAATAGTAGTTTATATTGCATACGTTCATTGTATGTAAGTACAAGCATTATATGAAACATGTAATTCGTAAGAATTCTACTATTGCTACTTTCCCATATCCGCACTCAATGGTGCATAGGGCCCTGCATTGGAACACCAAGTGCAGTGTATCTTGATCATTTTATTACATGAAGTTAGAATGATCAGTCTTACGCTTCGTAAGAATACAATGTGTACGATCAATTTAACACATTATCTTCATATACTCGTTCGATTTTGCTGCAAAATGATGTATTTTTTTCAATAACTTTTTTTTAGAAAACATGGTTTTACTGTGTGAAGAAATTATTTTAATTTTTATTATTTTTTCAGACAATTTTTAATGTCTTGTATTGATTTCATGCTACTTTTACTATCCCTTATCAGCACCCAATAGTGCATAGGGCACTGCGATGGTTTACCAAGTTCCGTAAATCTTGATCATTTATTACACGAAGGCAAGATGATCAGTCTTGCGCTTTAGTGCAAGTCCAAGGTACCACAAATGAAATATTTTTTTATGTAAAAATCACATTCAAATAAATATTTCATATTGACCCCCATCGGGAATCGAAACTGCGACTTTGTGCATGGCTGCCCAACGCTATACCGCTATACCACGAGGCATAATTTTTTTGTCCGCTAGAATTTTTTATTTCATTTGTTCCCGAAAAATTACGTCAAATTACAATCAACAACCTTATAATAAAATATGTATATTCAATCTACGAATTCAGATGCAAAAGTAATCTAAATGCAGTTTGGGCTATTATTTATCTATTCCACTGTCTATTTATTGCGGTTTTAGCTTATCAAGTAGGTTATTTGACAAGTAAAACGATTGAGGCGTTCTGGTTAGTTTATGCCCCACAATATTCATTATGGATTAATTTACGCTTACCGCAACACAAGTTTAAATGACATCCAATTAGTGCATTGCCGAAGGGAACCGAATATAGAATGGTAACGTGCCTAGCAACGCGCTTTTGAGATCAAGAATCAAGAATATTCAACACACACGAATGGTAAATCTTTAATGGGCAATGTTGCATCGTTTCGGAAGTCGACGCATTTCACGACCGTGGAATACTTGGGTATGTTGTAATTACTTACTGTTCAGATCAATATTCGTCACTCACCCATCATGGATGATGCCAGGGACGAAATGTTAAATGGTTTGACAGGGGTAATGAGACCAGTGTGGAATGTGGATCTGATGTATAATAATCATTTTTATTTGTTCAAACGGTTTATCGAAATCTGGGTGTCGCGTTGGGAAATCCTCAGGGTCGCTGCTCCTGAATGTGCGCTGACTTCGGTTTGGACTGTGCTTCCTTTCGGGCGGAAGGCACTGCGTGTATGTGCTGTCCTCCCCTTGCGGGGTTGGTGTTATGGACCCTCCTCTTTTTCTCCATCCACTGGGAAGTTTTCTCTTATTACTTTTGTTTGTTATTATTTCTTTTGTATATACGTGTATTATGTGTTAATTACTTTTTACCTGTAATGATTTTGGTAACTTTTTCATTGTTTTGTCTTATACTCGTATGTACATATTTGTAACTGTTTTTTTTCTGAATAAATTGAACGGAGATACTAGGGGGTAACCTAAGAGGGGGGGGGATTTAAATATATCCTCCTCCCCCCTCACTAAACTGCATAGAGTAGATGAAATAGTAGAATATTTTTCCTCTATGTGCAACTGAAAGAGAGTCCCCCAGGACTCTATAACAACTGCGGGTGGATGGTGGGTTCATTATTCCCCCCCCCCTCACCCATCCCGTCAATTATTTTCAACTATTACCCTACCCAGCCTTTTTTAATGTAGTTCCACTAAAGCGGAGTTGAATTTTGTAGGGTGGACGAAAGCTACGTTCGTTCCAGTGTGTTCACGAAACCGACGCAGATAAATACCATTTTTTATTTGACTTACGTAAATACTTTAGTAGTGTCCTGTATTGTCCACCAGTTACTAGCCGGTTCCAGCGTCTAATAGAGACTAGCCATACACTAGGAGGGAGTGCGAGAGAACATACCTTTAATATGCAGGTTAGTGGAGCGTTTCCTGTCACCCGTAAGCCCGCTTTACTCGGGACAGAAAACTGTACAGTTTCTAGTGCAGTTTGCAAACTGTCCCGCATAAAGCAAAAACTGTGTAGAATATTCAATGGTGGTGTTTTTTTTTATGTAAACGTTTAAGTAGATATTGATATTATATTGAATGCTTTTAAAAACGCAAAAACAAATAACATATTTACATCATTAGCTTTATAAACAATTTCTTGAGTGTAAATATACGATAGCGCTTTAAAATATACACATTTGGCGTGTCTTTCGACAGACTGTATAGTTTTCTGAACAATAAACTGCACGAGAAACTGTTTTTTTTATCTTGACTAGTGCTTCTTGTCCAGGTTCCGGGGTTAAAATGCCAGATTTATGTGAAAATGATATTATTTATCTGATTTTATGAAAACCAATAAAAAGTAGTAGAATTATCTACTATTACTTACCTATATCCGCACCAGATGGTGCATAGAGCACTGCATTTATATACCAGTGCACTACACACAAAAAATATATCGGTTAAAGGTAACATTACCTCAGGTTTGAAATACA
>JAGVSP010003588.1:0-20577 GCA_022494985.1 Micrasema minimum | reverse complement strand
GATGATCAGCCTTCCTCTAAGCGCCAGTCCAAGGTAACGTATGAAATAGTGCATGAGGTCGCGGGTTCGAATCCCGTAAGGGGTCAACACGAAATATTTATTTACTTGTGATTTTCATATTAATCATGTGTGATACCTTGGACTGGTACTAAAGCGTAAGACTGATCATACAACCTTCGTGTAATAAAATGATCAATATAATACTACGCTTGGTGTACCGATGCAGTGCCCTTTGCACCATTGGTGTCGGATAAGGGAAAGTAGTAATAGTAGTAGAAAAACCACTTTAAATAAATATTTTAAATCGACCCCATCGGGAATGCAACTGTGCCACGAGGCGGATTTGATAAATTATGATACAAATTTATTAACATAATATAATAAATAGAGTTTTATAAAAACCTAGTTAAAAAGCATGTTTTTAAATCAATACAGTGTTTATTTTATTGTAAGAAATAATTTTACAGTAGTCCTTATAAAACTAACACAAGTTTTGTCATAAGGTTTTACAGTATATAAAATAAAAATAAAACCAAACTAAACAAAAAATAAACATAAACATAAAAATGTGGATTTTTAAAAATATGAGTGTTAAAAACTGAAAATAATGAACAATTTTAGCGGTATGTTAATTCGAATTATCACCATGCTCAAGGGGAAACCAGGGTTATTATCATGTTTTAATGAAAGTATTATTACGTACTAGAGAATATTATTCATGTTTGATAATTGAACAAACCCATGCTACATAAGCTCTAGTGGTATGTAACGGTATGTGGCAACACCCGGTAACTGACAAGTAAATTATAATATAAAAAAACAGATAGTTTATTTTTTCAAAAGATTATTCATAAAAAACTTTGTTAAACACAAATAATGACATTTTGGGTAAAAAAAGATGAGCAGTCTTACGCTTAAGGTATCACATTTAAAAAAACGCATTAGTAACACGTAAATATATAAACACATTCATAATAACCTGTTACAAAGGTTTCCTCATCATCTCAGGCAGAAGCGGAGAAGTTCCCTTTGGTCCACACCACCATGTATCCCGCCTGATCCCAACACAATATATGAATAATCAATTAAGGATAGTCAATGATAGAAAATCCACTTGATGAAATGTCAACCTTGGACATCGTAAGCAAGATAAAAAATCAATGTAATTTCCATTTTAAAAAAGCTAACTAACTAACTAACTAACCATCACGCCATTTCCCCGAAGGGGTAGGCAGAGAGGATAGAACGCCACACCACTCTGTCCTGGCACACTTCTCTTGCTTCCTCCACATTCATACATCTCCTCATGCACGCACGTCGATTATTCCGACTACTTACATGCCCATTTTCAAGCACTTGTTTTACTTGATCATGCCATGGCTTTCTCGGCCTTCCTCGACTTCTACATCCAGGCACAGTCGCATCATATATTTTTTTAGCCGTTCTTTCATCGTCCATTCGCTCTACATGACCGAACCAACCTAAAAGACCTTTCTTAATTTTGTCGATAATGCTTATCTCAGCCTTGCATTCTGCTCTAATTTCAACATTAGTGCACCTATCATACATAGTTTTACCACACATTCGTCTGAGAGATCGCATTTCAACTGCATTCAATTCACTTTCATCCTTATTTTTCCAACTCCATGCTTCGCTTCCATACATAAGGGTTGGTACCAGAACTCCATTGTGCACTGCCAATTTAGCCTCTTTTAAAAAGCACTTATTAGATACTACCGACTTTAAGGCACCATTAATTCTGTTTAAAAAAGCCTGTTATTAAATAGAACTTTAACAGAAAAGAAAAAAGGCAGTTAGGAAGACTGTTTTCTCAATGTGTTAACAATTTTTTTTTTTTAAGAATCATTTTTATTATTAAAAATGTATCGTATTAACTACTTATAGCCAATGAAAAGATAGAAAAACAAACAATTGATTCATTTTGCTACAGTTCATAGAATATTTTTTTATAAAGCGCACTTTATACGGGAAAAGAAAACTGTACAGTTTTTAGTGCAGTTTGCAAACTGTCCCGTATAAAGCGAAAACTGTATGGAATATTGAATGGTCAGGTCGACGTTTGACTGACCCGACAGTTAGTGTTATTTATGTAAACGTTTAAGTAGATATATTGGTGTATTGAATGCTTTTAAAAACGTTAAAAAAATATAACATAATTGCATTATTAGCTATATTAAGAATTTCCCGAGTGTACACATACGATAATAACGTCTGTCCCGTAAAACTTTATTTATTTATTTTATTGTTTTTACGCCCATAGGGCTTTTTTTACATACACATTTTAAAATTATTACACAGTAGTTAGCTATTCATTACCGCCAAAGATGGCAGCCAGACACTGTCCCCTAAAATGCACTTATTAGCCAGTGCGTGCATTCTACGTATCGGTGAGTTAGCACTGTAATTGGTCGATGATTGGCTACAGTAAAATAGTGCATTACTACGGGTAACTCGACTAGGCATTCTTATACTAATTAAATTTGTTAGTTGACAACAATCAAACATAGATTTTAATACTTTGAACAGAAAGAGCAAATCATTTAATATTCTTATATTTTCTAGTGTTTGTATATTCAAAAAGTTATAATTTGTTTGATTAATGAGAAAACGCTTTTCAAATTCCTCATACTCTTTGAATAAACCTGAAATTGACGATGCAATTGATTTCTAGATCCGATCTGTTTAACGTTTACTACGTTTTGCACATGGAGACCCGTTCATCAAGTCGTTGAAACACTCAGTCGTGTAATGATGACAAAAATAATAGTAGCCCACACGCGGCCCGTGGTATACTAAATTATACACCGCCGTAATGTGTTTTGACTTAATGAACCGCCGCCTTTGCACATTTCTATGTAATTTATAATTGATAGTCAGCGTAATAAGCCGCGGGGATGATTCTGATTCAATAATTCGTGGCAAAGAAGAGAAAAAACCGGAGAAGAGAAAAATATTCTAGAATGAACGCGCCGCGAGGTAATGACTAAATCTAGTAACTTCAAAAATAGCATAACTAACTAACTGAACATCACGCCATTTGTGGGTAGGCAGAGAGAATAGAATGCCACACCACTATGTCCCGACACACTTCCTTTCATACATTTTCACATGCACGCAAGCCGATGTTTTTAAGTACTTGTTACATGTTGTACCTACTTGATTATGCCACACATTTTAATAGAGATGGTGTAACAAAACTCGATGTACAAGCGGGAAACCAGTGAATCCAAGTCCGTCTCGGCGTCCTGGTCGCCCACTGTTGACAACTCGTCGGCAGTTTGCGTCAGAGCTGCGGGACGTGGACTTGACTTGGGAGGATGCACGGGAGCTGGCGGCCGATCGCCTGTCCTGGAGGCAGTTTGTGGGTTCCATATGCTCCACATAGGGAGCGGATATGGTATAGTAATAATAATAATAGTTTTCGAGAAAATCAAGTTGATATTTTCTCTAAATTTTTGCAAATTGTTTTCAAATATCATGTATTTTATCAAATAAATAAAACAAAATCAAAAACAGTATTTTAATATGAATTTGTGCAATTTTACTTAAGTTGTTGTACTAATGAAAGCTTTTATGAAAAGAAAAAAAAAAGTTTTTAACTCAGATCTGAAAAGTCAAGTTACACATTCGACTCCAAATATGATGTAGATTCACCAGTTTTCGGGTTGTACCTAGAGTTTTGTTACTCCATGTAAGTATATGTTTTTATAGTTTTAATATTTATTAGTGAGGGTACGAGCTAACGTGGTTTTGGCGATTACTTTAAAAAATTATGATTTTGATATACATACTTTGATTAGGTACCTAAACAAAAAGAAAGTAGGAAGGTCGTTTCATAGACATACTTTTCCATTTCCATTCTGTCACCACCACCATCATCATCATCATCATACCACATCCGCTCTCAATGTGCAGCATATGGATTCAACAAACTGCCTTCAAGCTAAGCGATCGTCAGTTCCAGCGCATCCTCTCAGGTCAGCTCCATGTCCCGCAGCTTTGAAGCAAACTGCTGATAGATTGTCAACAGCAGACGACCAGGACACCGAGAACCTGATGCCTTGTAAAATATGCAAGCATGGTTAAGGCTCTCGGGAGGCATACGTAGTATATGTCCTAGCCAGCCGAAACACCTTCGTCGGATAGCAGTAGATACCAAGGTTCAAGGGATAATTCCAAGATATTTACAAAACAAATTAAAAAACAAAGATTTTTTTTATAAATATGCAACAAGAGTTTAAAAAAAGATTAGAAAAGAAAAAAAAAAACGATGTCACAGAATTCGACGCCTCCTACGTATAATATCGTAACCCACAAATCGTCGATTTTGAGTTTTTGGTGGATTTCGTCTGTATTTAAACTATATCTTTAATTCTACCAAAACAAAAAAATATTTTTTGCAATAATAAGGGCTTTTTTGGGGTGTATTTTGTCGTATCTACAACCAATGCATATGAACGAAAATATTTTCAAATGCTCCTCCTGTAAAATCGCATTTTGTGGGTTACGATATTATACGTAGGAGGCGTCGAATTGTCTAATGTATAAGGGCATTAAAATGTATGAGGAGATTCCGGATGAAATAAGAAATGAACCAAATGTAAAGTTATTTAGGGTTAAATGTAAAAAATATATGTGTGAAAAACATTAGTATAGGTATTATATTGTAGCTAAATTGAAAAATGTTTAATAGTAGGATAAGAATATTTAGAAGAAAAAAAAAAGTGTAATGTAATAATATTTGTCTATGTAAAAATTATAAAGTACTAAATAAATATAATAATAAAAAAATTAAAAAAGGTTGGCTGCGTTCGTTGCCTCACCTGTTCCTTAAAAAGTCAAACCACCACACACCTAATTTTCTTCAAAGACACCTCTTCTCAAAACTCTAGCACATAGTCTATCCACAAATTCTTAAGTATACCCCCCGCGCCCCAACTCACTTTTTCGTACCCTTTTCTTATGTGTTTTTACCATTTGCATACATATTATGCTTAACAGACGTGTTGCGTGTAGCGACATGACAGTTCGAAGAAGTTTGCATATTCCATCACCATTAAAATCACGTTCAACACTGTAATTTTCTTAACCTGATAATTAAAAACGATTTTCCTTCAAGTCAAGTGTCGTATAAACGACATAAAATTGATATTAAAACTGAAAATGGTGCTAAATAATACAAATTAGCCGTGTAAATTGCACGCAAAGCAGAATACTCAAGCCCTTACAAATTACAAATCACAAATACAAATTTGCTAAATAAGTAGGTTTTGAAAAGTTAATGTGAAAATATCAAAAGATATTAACGCACCAATCAGTATATTTATATTTAATAGAAACTCACAAGTTCACAGTTATATCGAAAACTTTTTTATTTACTGGCCCCCATAGTGCCAGTACAAAAATTACGTAAACAGTATTTACTGATGCAAATTGTTATAATATTATATTAACAAAGATGCGTATAGTTTTCTCCGATAGATTCGTTTAGGTTACAAAGGTACCTACATATATAATGTATATGAAGGCACACTGAACAATCTTCGGTCGATTTTATAGTGAAAACACATGGAACCATGCATATTTCTTCGAGTTTATCTATGTAAAATTTAAAAGATAAAATAAACTCGGAGAGTATGCATAACCTTCATTATAAATAGTCGACCAAAGATGCAATCATTAGCCATCAAAACCAGGCCTAAGATTTTTTTTTTCAAAATCAAAGAACGTAAACTCGGTTTCTAAATAAAAAGTCGATACTTTGAATCACTTTGTGTAAAAAAAATCGACGTTAAAATTACCTACATAGATGTAAGCACGCTAACTTAGCGTACACATTAATTTAAATATAAAAATTCCGTGTTGTTTCTATGATTACAGGTGCCATGACGAAATTAACATAAAGTCGGGTTCTTTTCCATTTAATTATTGTCATGGGGATCAGTGGACACGATAGGAACATTCGTGTAATTATAATGGAGATGTGAGCTTATGTAAAATTACCTCTTTTTAGAGAAGTGATTTAACATAAAGAGTTAATGAACTTGAACGAACTACCAAATATGATAATATTAATACCGGTCGATACGCGGTAACCTCTATTATTTAAGATATTTAAAAATAAAAACAGTAATAAGCTTGCGAGCAATTACACCGTAATGGTTTCGTGTATAAATAAAATGGTTATTATGTTCATATAATTACAGAAGAAAAAAAACAAGGAAATGAAGATAAGATGAATTTTATAAAAAATACTATAAAAATCCCAATCGCTATCGAAAAGTTACCGTGGAGTGACTTTAAAAAATATAATCTTACTTCTGGAAAAAGGTTTTTTTTTTTTTATTATTATCATCTTTTTAAAAGTAACATGCGATCAAGCATATTGCAAGCAAAACGTCATATTAAGCCCGCTATATACGGGACAGTTTTCTGCGCAGTTTTCTATGCAGTCTGAAAACGGTCCCGTATACAACGAAAACTGTTTAAAAAACTGCGTGCTTATGTCAGATTTAAGCTGACATGACAGTTAATGTTTTTTATGTAAACGTTTAAGTAGACATTGGTTTATTGTATGCTTTTAAATACGTAAAAAACCAATAACATATTTACATTATTAGCTAAATATACAATTTCCTGAGAGCAAACATACGATAATAACTTACAATCGCGTTTCAAAAATACACATATTTAGCGTGTCTTTTGACAGAAGTTTGACAGACTGCACAGTTTTCTGAACAAGAAACTGTCCCGTATACAGCGGACATTACAGAAAATTTGTATTTTAGCTATTCGCAATCGATTTGTGTTCAACATGTTAGTACAAAAAAACACAATGTAATAAAATTTATATGTTACCTTTATAAACATGATGGCTTTCTATGGTGAGTAATTTATCAATAAACTAAGAATAAAAATGTAATTAATACCTAACTTCGATACTTGTACAACACTGTACTATAGTAAATTTATACTAAAAATGTGCGAAAATCAATAAACATTAATAACTTAAGTGCTTCAAAGCTGAAAAAACTACTTATTCAATATTCAAGTCTTGCAACATACAATTACTGGCAGGTATGCGAATTAATGAAATTTTACGATACGACTTCAACGAACCGAATATATAATTTACCAAGTCAGAAAGATGTGACAAAAAAAACGTTTTATTCGAATTAAAAATTCCCGTTATTAGTAGTATGTTACTATTTACATCTAATTGCGGAGTTAATTACCGCCAATTATGCACAATATGGCCGCCAGTGATATAATATTATAACAACACAAAACACAACACATTCGGAATTATTACTCGCGGCTTGTGGCTCGGTAATTGTTGTAAAATAATAATTACAGTACCAGCGCCGCCTTCGGCTTTCAAATATATTAAATCTATAATTACACATCGCGGTACAAATCTCGCGTGTGTTGTGTAATGACGGCGAAAAAAACACGTGACGACGTAGAAAATTATGTAGGAAAAGAGGTTTTTGATTACTTTTGTACGTACCGAACTAGGACTTCTAGGAGATTGTGAATAAATGTGATAAGCATCCTCACTTTCACCTAAATCTGTACGAAACAGCTATTGGTGTAACTTAACAACTTGCCATGCTTTTTATGAGGACTAATCTATTGGTAAATCCATAGATAATAGGTTATGAAATTTATACAGTAAGTTAAGATAGGTTGAGTTTAATAAAATAATTTAAATCAAATGGCTATTTAGAAGCAATATCCTTCATAATAGGTTATGAAATTTATACAGTAGGTTAATGATAGGTTAGGTTAAATAAAATAATTTAAAATCAAATAGATTTTTAAAAGCGAAATTTGACAATACATAATGAAGGCGTAACCCAATCGCGTGTCAACCAATCACAGCTTTGCGCTTTACTCTACAAACCAGAGAGTAAAAATGTTTTGAAATTTTGACAGCCTGCACGGCAAGTTGTTAAGTTACCCCCAGCTATTGCTTGATTGATGATTTTCAAGTGATTTTATTTTGCAGTAAAATAAGAGGAAAAATGACAAAATCATCAATGGTATCTATTTGTTGATCAGTTAATTAATAAGCGAGATACAGTCGTTCAAACATTGATGTCAGCATGAAAAAAGCATACGTTATTATCTATTTGTTGATTTAATTTAAAAGCGAGATTATGCGAAAGTTACCCCATGAACGCATGAAAAGGCTAAAATTTATTTGAATTCATAGACTGCAAAAGGTAATCCTAAAGGCTAGATTTAAAATTAATAGTCTTGCAGCTACCAAGCGCATGTACGGTTGGATTTCTAGCCTCCTTTTACATTTTTAGTATATTTTTAGTTTATGCAAAGAGCGCTGTAAATAAGGCTAGATTTAAAATTAATAGTCTTGCAGCTACCAAGCGCATGTACGGTTGGATTTCTAGCCTCCTTTTCACATTTTTAGTATATTTTAGTTCCAAAGCCTAATTGTATAACAATAGTTAAAGTTGATATGTTTTAAAAAAGTAGACACTCAGACCCTATGCACCATTAGGTGCGGATA
This sequence comes from Micrasema minimum, assembly GCA_022494985.1. Classification (NCBI taxonomy): domain Eukaryota; kingdom Metazoa; phylum Arthropoda; class Insecta; order Trichoptera; family Brachycentridae; genus Micrasema; species Micrasema minimum. The sequence goes on along the minus strand of JAGVSP010003588.1, from coordinate 12,023 downwards.
AGAGAAAATAGGTAGCAGCAGTAGTTTCACAAATATTTACCACATTGTATTCAATATGTTGGAGCTCGGTTGGAGCAAGTATCTACAACTTTTCTTAGAACTTTACATATTTATTGCAGTTGCCAACAATGCACTGTGAATAGCTAAATTTACTAAAAAACATCGTAAAACTTTGGAAAGCAGCTTAAAATACATCCAAGATAAAAATAGAAGAGAATGCTAAGACTTGCATCGATATGTTCCATAAATCAAAATAGAGAAAAAGCAATTTACAAGATTTACTTTACATGAGAAAAACAGAGTAAATTATGCAGAAACCAAGTACGGAACACAAAATTTTTACCAAATCTACCAACTCAATAATCAAAAAACCTCTCTTTCTATGCAATACGATTAAATACGACAGAAAAGGGATAAATGTTTTCTCCAAAAACCGTGGTACAAACTGTAATTGTACCATATTTAAAATTAATAAGCACCGCATGTATTTTTACGCCGTCAATTTGTATGATATTTAAATATTTTTACTTCAATTGTAATTTTGATTGATTTTCCTTTGATAAATGTAAGCGTCACCTGTCTTAATTTATTTTCCTCCAATAATATTATTTACTACTATAGTAGTCGTGTTAGTAATTCAACATCCTTGGTAGAAATATTAGTGGAAAATGTTAATTATGAAATGTACTATATTTTTAAATTAAAATAGCAAAATGTAAGAAATTAAATAAAAGCTGCATTATTTTCACTATGCACCGGAGAACGGAATCCCAACATCCGACAGTTTCGGTACGAAGTTTGAAAACTCCTCGTTTCTACAAGGCTGATGTTAAAGAGCATACTCCACCACGTGACTTGCGGCCGCCTTCCATACAAACGTATTCCTCGATTTTCTCCCTGGAATTCAACATTAGAGCAATGATTTTTTCACACATTTTAGATATCGACCAGATGCGTGTTTGCATCTTCTTATTTTTTAAATATTTTATTTGTTAAGGGAGATATAAAAATTATTATAAAAATAATACGATACAAACACGCATCTGATCGATATCTAAAATGTGTGAAAAAATCATTGCTATGTTAAATTCCAAGAAGAAAATCGAGGAATGCGTTTGTATGGGAAAGCGGCCACGGGTCGCGTGGTGGAGTATGCTCTTAACCCTCAGTACCCTTTGTGATCCCGGCGATTGGTTCCGCCATTTTGGCGAGATTTGCTCTGGCGGGAAGGCCCGTTTCGGCGGGAGGAGGTGTAAAACGGACTAACGAGCCGCTACCTCATCCGGCAGCGGCGGCCGTGCGATGTTCTCTCTCCCGGCATTGTTTTATCGCCGGCCCGGGAACGTCTGCAGTAGGGTTAATGAGCGACATTGAAAAAAAAATGATACAAAAAAATATCGAAAAAAAATCATACTATCACATCGGATACCCGGTAACCATTTTAAACTCGGATAAGTCATCGGTAAGATATTTTAAAATTCATATTGATATTTTTGATACTCTATTATGAAAGCTATTATCAATTTCATTATTATCGATATAATATGTCCCTAGTCTGCAGTATGAGCCGTGAGTAATCGATTCGTTTTACGGCCGGTTTCGGGAGGAATGCGCGGAGCTGACCTATGACGTCATGAATTCAAGTGAAACGTCATGCGGCGTCAGCCACTTTCGAGAGGAAAAGATGCAGCTGAGAATAATAAAATCTGACCGTAGTCCAGTTTGAAATATTTGAGTGTATCATAAAAACACAAAGATTGCTTTCAACGGAATAAGGAAGGAGGAAAAGTACCCAACACATACACACATAGATAGACACATACATAAATCATCATGCATCTCGCTCTTATTCCTTATACGCACCTAAAGGAGTATAGCTCACTGTATTGGTACACCAAGTTAGTTCAGTTGCTCGAGCACAGATCACTACCGACTCGGTAATAAGCGACGTGATAACGATTTCTTACCCATGGATGTTTAACGTTTTCGCGATCACAATGGAACACGCGTTTTAAAAGTTTATCGATCGGGATTATTAAACGAGCGCATACTAGTCGCGAGCCATTTCCCGAGATATATCTTATTCGCACATATATTCATTCAATCTTTATTATAATTTAGCCGGTTTTCGGCAAGCCAAATATTGAGAAAAGCAGTCGACATAATAAAAAAATCCGACAAGCGCGCGTTGATTTAACGTTTGACGTACGGCCGCGATATCGCGTTGCATCGGCCCGCTCGGCTCAGATCGGCTATGCTCGGCTCGGCGAACACGTTCGCCGAACCGATACCACGGTATCGAACTGTGATCGGTAAAATCGTTAGGGCTAGCACGTGGTTAGCACGTTTTTAACTACGTCGATAGTTATCTGTGATTGAGCAACATAATAAAATGTTATTACATGAAGGCAAGGTTGGAATCCTAAGCTTTAACAAAAGGTGTCTTAGAGGAATATTACGTGTGCGGTGGTTTGATTTTGTAAGGAACACAGAAGCCATGCAACGGACGCTGCGACCCTCGGTATCAACTGTCATCCGGCGAATGCTTTTCGGGTGGCTGGGCCATACACTACGTATTTTACTACGGCAGTGTGCGTCGGAGCTACGGGACGTGGACCTGACCTGAGAGGATGCACAGGAATTGGCGGCCGATCGCTAGGCTTGGAGACAGTTTGTGGAATCCACTTGCTCAACATAGGAAGCGGATATGGAATGATGGAAGTAAAGGTGATTAGTCTTACGCTTCAGCGCCAGTCCCCTAGACCCTATAACATCGGCGGGTGGTGGTGGGCCCGTTCTCTTTAGCTTAGAGCCAGTCCAAGGTGTCATACTTAATTAATTGTTTATTTAGTCCAACAAAAAAACTGTAAGAGTCAGCTTCTAGAGACCATATATTTTAAATTATTTTGGTCGTAAGCTTATTAAACCTAATTCCACTTTCGGATGGCAGAAACAATAATAATAATAATAATAATAATACATGGTGTAACAAAAACTAGATGTACAAGCGGGAAACCAGTGAATCTACATAATGTTTGGTGTCGATTTTGTAGAATTTTTTAATTTTTTATTTGACCCCTAGTTTTTGAGAAAATTTAGTAAGAAGTTGATTTTTTTTTTAGAATAATTCTACAAATTATCATAAATTATAATCTCTTTAGTCAATTAAATGTATATTAGGAAAACAAAAACTTGATTTTAGTAAGAATTCGTACAATTTTACGTATTTTACGTTACATATGAAAGGTTTGAAAGCAGAAAGAAACATTTTTTTTAAAGCTCTGATTCAAAAATCATATTACACATTCGACTCTAAATATGATGTAGATTCACCAGATTTCGGGTTGTACTACGAGTTTTGTTACACCATGTTTATCAGATTATTCATTTGCCAGTGAAAGTGCATCGTCAAAATGGCGCTTGGATCCGCCACAATATCCGGCAGAAGGTCAGATGCTGCCGCTGTGTCTGGCCGGACCAAGGATGCGAGATGCGAGACTAAAGCCATCACGGACTGCACCAAGCTACACTCTACACTCTCTACTCTCTACACCTACACCGCACACTGGCGTAATGCACTATATAATATATACACCGTTTCCCACGATGAGACCGCGAAACTCCAGAGGGTGATTATTCATGATATTCTGAGAAAAAAATCTTAATAAAGTTTTTCAAAAAAACTCAATTCTAATTTCTTAATAAAATTGAATTAAAATATGTTTAAAATTTCGCGATCACAATGTAACACGCGTTAAAAGTTATCGATCGGGATTATTAACCGAGCGCTTCTGTCGCGAGCCATTTCAGATATGAAATTCGACATATTTGAATGTTCATTCGGTGACCCAGCATTCCCCCACCCGCCCGCCAACCACCCCCGCCACCGCTAGCATTTCAAACAGAAGCCAGTATTACATAGTCGCTTTTTATTAATACTTTTTTTAAATTAATTATTAAAAATGCTCGGATCAAAAAACTTTATAAGGATTTTTTTCTCAGAATTACCATGAACATTCACCCTCCGGAGATTCGCGGTCTCATCGTGGGACACGGTGTATATAGAGGCGAATAATGAATAGGGAACTCCCAGGTTTATTGCCCATCTGCACTGTACAGCTAAACACTGGTGGTCTCTCCTGTCCTGAGTTGTCACAACATTCATGAATGGTTTTAGTTGCTCGATCACAGATCACTACCGACTCGGTAATAAGCGACGTGATAACGATTTCTTACCCATGGATGTTTAACGTTTTCGCGATCACAATGGAACACGCGTTAAAAGTTATCGATCGGGATTATTAAACGAGCGCATACTAGTCGCGAGCGAACGTTAAACATCCATGGTGAGAAATCGTTATCACGTCGCTTATTAGCACGTCCATAGTCATCTGTGATTTATCAACGAGAGAATGACGAATAAGTTCATAGAATATAAAGCCTGCTACTACTTTCCGTTATCCGTAGCCAATGGTGCATAGGGCACTGCATTGGTACACCAAGTGCAGTGTATCTTGACCTTTTTATTACATGAAGGTAAGATGATCAGTCTTACGCTTCAAAACCAGTCCAAAGTATCACACATGAAATATTAATAAAATCACATGTAAGTAAATATTTTATGTTGACCCTACGGGAATCGAACCCTTATGCACGGTAGCCAAATGTGCTACCACTATGCTACGAGGGGGACAATATGTTTGTATGGAATAGGTTGCATTAATTGCACTTAAAAAGATATTTTTTTTGTTTAGCGTAAAACAGCAAATTTAGGTTTTTTCTCAGGATCCAACTTCCATAGAAATACGAAATTACGAAAAATGCTGTGTAAAATTGCACAAAAAATAAAATGAGTGAAGTGTCTGTAATGAAATCTAACTCGATTTATTATTGTACACAGAAAATTAATTAACAAACTTTTAGGTACTATTTTAAATAAAATACATTCAGAATAATATTTGAAAAAAGGAATACGGTAATTACGGAAAAAAAAACCTGATGAAAACATTCGGCGTCGTTCGATATAGCTTATCAGGATGAATTGTCGCATCGAGTATTCATCCTGATAATTTATTTTAATAAATATGTTTATTTTATATGTATAATGTAACTACTACTAAAAAAGGGGTAGAAGAATTACTAAATATCCCTATCACTGTAAATTTGGGCCAGCTCCTTGAGCAGGTTGGGGAAAATTGTGTTTATGACAATCTTAGAGCCGAGACAGTGATAGGGGCAATGAAAGCATTTGGTCGCGTATTTAACCTTCTTTTCTTCCGCTTTTTCCAGTTAAAACTGAATCTATTAAATTTCACGGATTAGCTTTAAAAAATCGGTAGAGTTGTGCTGGACTGAAAAAAGACTCAATTGTCTTTAAAACAGTCTAGGGAAAGGGTGGGGCTTTCACTGTATAATGTATACCTACTTCACATTGGTTATAGTACTAAGTACATTTTTTTCTTTATATATCGAGCATTAGAAACTGTAAAATTTAATTTGCAATAGCTATACATTTATTAAGATATTTCAACTGTCAAATGTGTGTGTTATTAAATCTTTACAAAAAATTTACAGATTTAAAAAAATGTAAAATTACTACAAGAACACAAAATGATTTCCTTAAAAAATAATTTAAATATCTTTTATATCCTCATTCTACCACTAAAAACGCTACGTGCAAACTAGAGTAGGGATTATTTGACTGTTTTTTTAGTTTTATTATTTCAATTGGATGGATTCGTGACAGGAATCACGTCTAGAGACGGGCACTATTGTACCGTGGCAGGCACGTGGATTCCTGAGATGTTTTCCATAGAAACATGGTGTTTTGAGGTGAAAACCCGCCGAGGAATTCCCAATAGAATGCACGAAACATAATCGCCAACAATGGGGAAGTAATGGATTACCCGTGTGGGGGTAGGATTCTAGCTTTTACATAAGTACTCAATACAAAGTTATTGTATAATTTACGAGATTGAAAAGAGGTTATCTCTTTTAAAAATAAATTAGTTTCCCTCATTCCATTATCCGCACAACGCAACGGTGCATACTGCACTATGCAATTAAACTCTTAAAATTTTGTTTCCGCATTCAGGAGCTTACAAAAACTTAAATAATATTTCCAATTTATTGAAAATAGACAATTATTATTTGAGAACAACCATGGTAATGTCCGGGGTTCGCTTTCCGAGTGAAAAACACATTTGTTTTAATTAGCGTTTATTTTAATGATTTAATTTATTAATTATTAACAAGTGCTTGAAAGTGGGCATGTAAGAAGTCGGAATAATCGACGTGCGTGCATGAGAAGATGTATGAATGTGGAGGAAGCAAGAGAAGTGTGCCAGTACAGAGTGGTGTGGCGTTCTATCCTCTCTGCCTACCCCTTCGGGGAAATGGCGTGATGGTTAGTTAGTTAGTTAGTTAGTTTATAATAATAATTATATTTATTTATTTATTAATTTTTTTTTTCAAAGTAGGATACAAATCACTTTTTGACGTCATTATTATAAAAACAAAAGATTACAATATACAAAAACATCTCAAAATTTAAAAAAATAACATAATAAAACTATACAAATATAAATTATTACGTCCAAGGGTTTGAATCTTCAAAATAGTCACCTATCTGGTAATAGGCCTTCAAAACATAATTTATTTTTAACAATTTTTTTTTTTCATATGATACATGATGTTTTAATGCTATATGTTGAGAATATTATTTTTTACTTATATTAATTTCATTTAATTTGTGAAGACTTTTGTTTGGTTTATTTATACTTTCTAATGGCATTTATAAACTGTTGGTTTTCCTGTAAATAAATATATAAATTAATTAATTAAAAATTTCATGTGAAGTTCGTTAGACTGATATCTTACTGTAATAAAATAATCTAAAACTAAACTAGAACTAAAGTAGAAGTGAAACCAGATTCTAAGGTAATATTCTTTTCGAAGAAATTAGAAAATAAAAAAACGGATATAATATAGTAAGTTGTTATTTAGAGAATGTGCGAAAATTCTAATTATGAAAATACGATGGATAATAAAATTTTGGATTGTAAAACCCACTTAAAAGAAAATATAAGCGGTCATAAAACACAACCTTTTGTTATTAAATAACAAGTGAAATTCAATAAGTATTATATTTACCGCCCACTCTTGAGACTTTATGAGGCGAGGAACTTCTCTTTCGTGAATTAAGGCATAAATCAGAATCGGAAATAATTCCCAGATTACATTTGTAATGATCCGCGCCCTGATTGGCTCTCCGCGATGGTAATAGTCGATGATTGGCCGGGATCGATGCATTAGATTTATCTCGTTGCAAGCGTTACATCTATCGGCTGCGTTCGCAACAGAAACGCAACAAAGAAAGTTCGAGAAGAGAAAAAATGGCGGGAACGCGAGGGTAATGGGATAATTTTACACCGCAAATGACCGCCGCTTAGGGCTCGTGATTGCTGCTCGCATTAAAATGGGAATGCAATACCGTGGTACGAATTAAACCGAGGTGTGTTGCGGCCGCCTTCCTAAGGGCTCAACATTTTTTACGAAGAAAAATCTATTTAAAAAAAAAAAAAATAACTGGTGCTAAAGACACATTAGTCCACATGTCTCATAATTTTATGATCTAACGCACCGATTTCATATATTACTTTTTGTGGCATCAATAAGTAGGTACATATTTTCCTGTATTTAGAATTTTTTTTTTTTTTTTTTTTTTTTTATGTGTTTCTTTTTTTAAGAAAAATAAAACATAATATTAGAAAATCACAAAATAAGCTCGTCCCTGAAATAAACCGCAATGTGTTGTCGTTTTTGTCATTCAGGAAGCCATTAGCAAAAAATAAAACTTATCATAGAAATACAACAAAAATATAAAAAAAGTTCACAAATAACATACAGAAAGGAAAAGAGAATAATGCAATGGAGAATCAATATATATAAATTATGGGTAAACATCAAAATAAAAAAGTTCTATCTTCCAACCAACCCCCCTTAGAAATAGAAAATAATTTTATTATTGCATTTATTGCACGAATCTTTTAAGTTCAAAGGGCAACATCCAATTAAAATATTTGGGAATGTTAAGTATTCTGATAGAGTTCCTCTGCCCGTACTTATTTTTTTGTTTTGGGCACAATTAATCCCTCCATGGATGTGAATCTAGTTGTGTATGTTGTGGTATAATTTATTATTTCTATATGTGTTATCAGAGGAACATAATTTCGAAAAATGATTCTATTCCACAGTAATCCCTTCACAGGGGTAATACTTTTTTTTAAATATTTTAAACATTGTTGTTGGAACATTATGTCTTTGACTAAATATATTTGGTGGGTAACAACTAATTTGGCGAAGGGCATTTTTTTTGAACGTTTGACATGTTTGACGTTTAGTTGCACATGTTGTGCCCCCAAGCAGTGATGCCATATCTTATAACTGATTCCCGTTTTCTTGAGACAAGTATATCAATTTTTAAAGTAGGTAGAGGAACCAAAATTTTTAATTTAAATATTTGTCTCAACAACAGATCTTAAACGTTTTTCAAAGTATTTAAAGGTTTGGATATTCCATTTAAAGAAGCAGTCAATAGGTTATGCCCAAATTACATTTATTCATTAACAATCTCTTGTTATCACATGAGCATGGTTCTATACAGTTATTGGCAACATGAAGGCAGATCAAAATTTATGAGATTTTATCATAGGCAACATAGCAATTTTAGCGTGTGGCGATCTTTATGTGCATTAATTTAGTTTTTTTTGAATTTATAATTGAGTCCCGCATCGTGACACAATTCTGCAGATTATAAAAAGTCTTGTTGTAACATTTCATTACAATCAGTGCCGATCCCTCATCAGAAATTTACTATATGCAGTGTCTCCGCATAGACGTAATATTTTACATGTAAAAATAGATGTTCTTTATAAAGGGAAACAATAAACATTATGTATTAGAAATAGGTTCCCCAATTTACGGATCCTTGCGGAACCCCAGCATTAATATACTCTTAAATCTCACTTTTTAAGCCATCGTTATTTAACAGTCATGGAGCGATTAGACAGATAATTCTCAAATAAATGTAATACTGGCCCCTTATACCTATTATTTTTAAATATTTTAACAATTTGGAGTGATTACATAGTATCATAAGCCTTAGAAAAATCAATAAACAAGACCAATACATGTTTTCTGTTATTTAAATTCATTATTTATCTGATTGGAAATAACTTTTGAAGAAGAGTGTTTCAGTGAGCTTTTTGCCTTTTTCTGGAACCATATTGGTTGGGGATCAATAATTTCAAAATGAAGAAGTTCATTTAGTTAATTTTGATAATATATATTTTTCAAGGATTTTTCAACAGCAGGTAGGATACGAATATTCTATAGTTACCTATATGATCCGAGTGTTCTCCCCTTTATAAATTGGTCTATATACACTACATTTTAACTTCTGGGGAATTCTCCCCTTGCAGTTGATTATAGTATTAAGCAAATGGAGTTACAATAGGTCCCAGCAAGTCCTACATGTTTCTTTACATCAGACATTCGAATCAAATCAGCACCAGGGTGCTTTAGAATTTTTTATATGTCTTAATGATATTCACCAATTTCTGATAAAAATTAGCTTTAGGTAAAATAAAAACTTTGGGGATACATGGCTTAACCGGCTTCTGGTCCAAGCAATTTTTTCATTCCCAAATGTGAATCTATTTGGGATAATCGATTCCAGAGAAGATTTAACAAAATCCTTTAGAAACAGTTTAGCAATAAACATTATCCTTTGTTGTTTCCAAAGTATGCTTTTATAACTTCATTCACCCCCCCCTCCTTCGCACATTGGTTTTAGATTTTCTGCCCAAAATTTCCAGTTACCTTCCTCCCAAATTTTCAGTAAAACGTCTTTAAAGCAGTTTTTTTTTAAATAGTTCATAGTAAAAAGTAAAATGTTGGATTTTCGTAATTTTTTTGTTTCAAATTATTACGTAATTTTTTTTGTATTCATTTTTTTATAAAAATCATGGCCAGTGTCACCTTTCCATCGACAATAATACGATAATCACTTTGTTTTATTACCTGTAAAACCATCGACCTTCATCCATTTTATTTAACAGAATTGGGTCCTTTTTTATTATATTTATTAGAGATTGGAACTAAACAATTCTGTTATACAATTTTTTCAAAAATATCGCAAATTATTACTATACAATACTTTCACAATTAATATGCATTGAGATGGGCATTCCAATCACATTTTACTATTTTATTATCAAAGCGTCTTTTGAATAGAGCATATATGGGTATTTATAGAATCCTATAATATGTTAGATGCTGTCATTATTACTAAAATCGAATTGAAACGCTAAGTGGCTCGTCGAGTAAATGAATCCACTATAAAAAATTTTCATCATTCACATCCGGAAAGGTCGTATTATTTAAGTGATGAACTGACTTGGATTCAGGACTCTTTTCTCTATTGCTCTGTGTACCTTAAGTAAAATATGGTCTATGCTATGATATAGTTACAATACATTCCCAATCACAAGCCCTCCCTAGTTACTCAGAGATACATTTTACCAAAAAATTATAGTAAGAATGATCTCATACGAGATGGTAATGCGGTTCTCTCGTTTAATAAATTCAAACAGTTAATGTACCCCAAAAAATAGAATATTATCATTTATATTAAGCAACGAAATATGTCAAAAAAATGATTAAAGGTTCTGTTAACAAACCCTGTTTAACTGAGGGTACACCTTCGAATAAAAAAATAAGCCAGTTTAGTTAAAAAAAACATTTTAGGCGAGGCTCTTTTAAATAAATAAATATCAATAGGTGGACAGCCTGTGCTAAAAAGTAGGGCAAAAATGGGTGTGTAATACCTAGCTGGAAATTTAGTCCATTAAAACAGATAAAGCTGTTATTTATTGGGAGAAGATAAATATATCTGTGAGTATGCATAATGCCGCATTGCCTATTGCGAACAAAATACAAACTATACTCATTCACGGACTTTTTTAATAAAGTCTGGAACCCATCCATTGCCCGCAGCTTACAAACAAACCCGGGCCATGAGAACAGACAACAACTCTGCAGCGTTTAAAAAAGCGGCAAATCCCGAAAACACGGGGAAAAAAACAAAAAACAAAACTAGCATGTTCCAATCCGAGGGGAGACAAGGTACCAAGCCGGCTCACCCCGGGGCCCGGCGAGAGGGCGAGGGGGAATGGTAATCCCCGCGGACTTGGGGGGATGGGAGTACGGGAAAAGGAGGAGGGGAGAGAAAATTAATCACTTTTGGTCACGGGAAAATTCAACAAAAAGGTTTTTATTATTATTATTATAAAAGTGGATCGATGTGGTTTCTCAACATTTGTAACGAATAAAATTTCTTTACCCAAATCACCCTGTATAGGTATAAAATTTTTTTTCGTTTTTTGATGGTAATTTTTTATACCAATCTCCGAATTGTCAAAACCCGGGAGGTTTTTTTTTTGCGTCAAGGAAAATTTATCGATATTCGAATGTACCAAAAAAATTTGTGAGTTAGTGAAAAAGGGTTTCGAAAAAAAAATCGACCATAAAAAAATGATACTTTAACCGTTGAAAACTCGTAATTTAAAAAAACAAATTTTGGGAATTTGATTTTTGACTGTACAATTTTTTATTTAAAAAAAGAGTCATAAAAAATTAATTTTTCCTCTCAGTTTAAAAAACAGCGATATATTTTTTCTCATAGAAAATTCACACACAAGCACCCACTCAAAAAAACCCTTTTCCCAGCCCTTTCACCCTCACCCCCCAAACCCACCCCCCCCCTTTTTAAATTTATTTTAATTTTTTAGGTATTTCTCCTTTTAAATTTTTTTTTAAGGGTTTTTTTGGATCTCGTTATTTGGGTTTAAATGTTTAATTTTTTCCCGATCCAAAACTATTATTGGGGTTGAGAAAAACCCTAAAAAAAAAAAAAAAAAAAAAAAAACTTCAAAAACCCCTTAACAGGCAGGAAAACAAAA
>JAGVSP010003587.1:0-20193 GCA_022494985.1 Micrasema minimum | reverse complement strand
TTTTGTTTTTTTTTTTTTTTTTTTTTTTTTTTTTTTTTTTTTTTTTTTTTTTTTTTTTTTTTTTTTTTTTTTTGGGCAATAATTTATTATTTCGGGAACAAGATTACATGATTACTCAACTTGGCAGCTGTGTGACATGTAGCACCATCTCCTTTGATGCCAAGTCCATCTAATTCTGGCTAAAAATAGTATTCTAACATGGCACAATAGTGAACTCCATTCCTCCATCGACCATAACATGACGATTATTTTCATTGACGAAAAATATGGTCCAATCACATCTCTGACATGATATCCACACAACGTTACTTTTGTGGATGCATGGCCCCCGTGACGTCATAATTCGGTCTCGCTTCTGTTTCCCATTTTTAGTTTCATAGTAAACGTCAAGGGCTACATGAATAGTGACGTAAAAGTGGCGTAGACAACGCGGACTAGTGTTTTCGCGGTAATTTGAAATTGAAAACTTCAAAATAATTTTTAACATACTTACTAAAAATTAAAATATTTTTTTTATAGGATAGCATTTTTGTGACTAATTAATTTTAATATTTGTAAAATAAAAAACCCTATTTTTCCCTATTAATATAAATCAATGCATAAATTAATATGATTTATAATTAATTTATTTTTACTTTCATTTATATTCGCAAATACGATGTTATTAAATACAACTAATCAAGATCGAAATAATAAAATAATAATGGTTCTTCTGTAATAATTTTAGTGGGGATAATTTAATAATTTACTTTTAATTTATCACTCGATTTATTTAAGATAACTCAAATTTATACACATATTATTATTTCCGAGAAATATGTTAAAGAGTAAATATAAAAATCTAAATGATAAGCAGTGGATTTATTCATTTTTTTTATTTATTTGCGAATTGCAACACAACAATTGTGAAAGAAATCAACGAACCAATCATAGAACTTAGAAATTCCAAATTTAAATCAACCATTTTCCACGCCGTTATTTTGATTTCGTTTTGAAGTAGATATTTTAAAAACGCATTTAGGACTTGGTACTCTGATTTATCTGGAATAAGTAAAATGGTGTTAAAAATAACATGTATTATTATATATAAATACTTATATATATACACAAATTTAGGTTCCGTATGTTTGCGACCGCAAATCTCTGAAAGTAATCGATGGATTGACTCAAAATTATCAGAGAACATTATATTTTAGCAGAAGAGTGTTTCCATATACAGTTTTCAGTCCCATACAAAAAAAATTACAGTGAAAATGCAGTAAATATAAAGCAAAATGGACGATAATTTACTTACCTAGATTTTCATTATTAGTTATTTGAAATACGATCCCTTTGGTACGTTTTGATTCATACACAATGATCTCTATGGTAATAATGAGTACAACTATTTGTAAACATTCAAATAAAATCCAAACAATGGTTACGAATAAACTTGGGTTAAAAGATCTAAAATAAATGAATACAGAATAATTACTATAAATGTAGTTCTGTGCCTCCTGTGATGGGTGATTTAAGTCGAGTTGTACCCTTTTTGTGATGTTTACATAGAAATGATCACGAATCATATTTTTATGGTCTTACTCACGTACTTCTATCTGCTATAGTTTCGGAGATGTTTGGTGCAGAGTGTTATAACCATTGATTTATTAATACACTTAGATTTGAACTGAACCCAAAAAATGAATGACACTTCAACTCCGCCAAAACCTCCAACTCCGCCAGACGCGTATTCAGTATTTCTTTAAGCGCCGGCCGAGTCGGACGTTCAGAAAACATTCCAAAATACCTTCCTGTGTAGTGAAACCGTGTTAAAACCGTACGGATAAAATTAACAAAAAAGATGGTGTAACTTTCCACGTGTAAGTGTTTATTTATATTTGTTTACATAGCCTAAAATAATTATTATTCAAAGAAAGTTTTCTTCTTAAATAATAGCCAACAGCCCGTCCACAAGAAAAAAAAACGCACCTCGTAAGGAACGGGTTGTATACTATTACTGTAACCCTATATATAGCCCATACCTTTTGCGGTGTGTGGGCGGATGCTTGCCGGCAGTCGAAGGGCTCTGATAGGTCGACCCGTGTAAGTGTATTGAGGTGCGGAATCTTCGTGTACTTACTGTAAAGCTTACTTTTTCTAAATAATTTACTCTGCAAGGCAGATCTAAGTGTATTATAAATCAATGGTTATAACTGTCAGGATTTTGGCAAAAGAACCGTGAATATAGATATATTATGTCAAGTTGTAACCCCTTTAATTAATTGCTCCACATATTGTTTTTCGTGCTTTGTGGTATAAAAACGATTATATTCATTTTCACATTTTATTTTGCAGTATATTTATCGTGAATATTGATATATTTAGAGTTATATCACTTTGAACCGATTTTTCTCAATAGTGGTAAGGGTACAATAATTATTACAGTAGGATATAACTTTTTTACTTCTTGTGTATCAGTTTACACAAAGACAACTTATAGGTGCAATATAATTTAACTGTACTTGTATCATTTAACACGTAATTTCAACACAAATTGGAAATGAAAAATAAAATATCCGCTCCCTATGTGGAAAATGTGGAATCCACAAACTGCCTCACCACCAAGTCAAGTCCACGTCCCGCAGCTCTGACGCAAACTGCCGACGAATTGTCAACAGTGGACGACCAGTAGTCACTTTTTAGTGACATGATATTATTATTATGGCACTTGGTATCATTTTCCTTAGCACATATTATGTTGTTTAATTACTTTTTCCTTTCCACCGTCATGTAACAGTTAGGTATCGAACCACGGCTTTCAGACAAATCATTTATCTCCTTTCTGTTATATTTAATCGTGTTGCATAAAAAGAGAGGCTTTATAATTATCGAAGGGGTAGATTTGGTAATGTTTAAGTGTTCCCCAGTTGGTTGTAACAGAGCTCCACCTTGACTTCTGCAGATGGAACCTCTGCAATCAAATCATACCTCCACATCCGCTTCCATCCTCGTGGTTACAAAGCAAATGCAAGGCTTATTTGATATAATACGTGTTGTTCACGCAAAATACGGAACCATTTGCAATTTCCCACATGAGTAAAACAGATAGGTTCATTTTTATGTTGTATTGGTTTATAAATTAAAATGTTGTACTTACTGTTTCCTTTTCATAAACTTTTACAAAATATGTAATACAGGAAATCACGTCTAAGAAGGCTGATAATATATATATTACAATCTGGAAATAGGAATTGCTTCATTAATTATATTAGAGCCACGCCGCGTGTCGCAACGCGTGGGTTTGGAATCGATTTCATACATTTAGTATGAAAATGATTATATCAGACATGTCGGGCGTGTCGCCGACCGATCTGACGCCACGCAGATTTCGATCGGCGTGGGATCGGTGGTGGGGGAAGCGTGGCTCTAATAATATAATTGCGGCATTACATTGTTACTTGTGTTTACTTTTATAATCTCCAATCTTATTTCAGTCCTAGCAGGACTATTATTTGTAAAGCTGTTAGATCTTATTATGTATTGCTTGAACAGTATAAATTACACTAATTTGTCTTGTTTCTGGGAAATAAACTTATCTTTAAAATAAATTTACTAAAAACAAACACATTCACAAATTGGTCAAGGAACAATGCAGAAAAAGGACAACTGCAGAAATATTCTCAGGAGAAAAAAACAAATTGTTAAAAATAACAAATTAAGAATGATTCTGAAATTGAACATATTTTTATTATATTTATTAAACCACCGCAACAGGTCAGGAGGCCCAATAACAGAAAGGAACAACGTCACAAACACCCAGGCTTGAGAAAAATAACTTTTAGAATTTTGGGTTCTCATCGGGAATCGAAACCGCCAGCAAAAAAGTCCAGCGTCTTAAGCCCACTTTATATGGCGCATTTTTTTATGTTAAAATCAAAAAACGATTTTTTTTGGTTCTACGTGATTTTATTAAGTTAGTGACAATTGTTTCGCCTTGTAAGGGCATTATCAAACAGTTTGATAATGCCCTTACAAGGCGAAACAATTGTCACTAACTTAATAAAATCACGTAGAACCAAAAAAAAATCGTTTTTTGATTTTAACATAAAATATCATGGAGTTCTACAAAATAAAATGCCATATCAATCAATTATATGGCGCAGTTTACTACACAGTTTTCTGTGCAGTCTGAAAACGGTCCCGTATAAAGCTAAAACTGCATGAAAAACTGTGTGCTAGTGTCAGATTTAAGCGGACATGACAGTCAATGTTTTTTATGTAAACGTTTAAGTAGACATTGGTTTATTGTATGCTTTTAAATACGTAAAAAACCAATAACATATTTACATTATTAGCTAAATATACAATTTCCTGAGAGCAAACATACGATAATAACTTACAATCGCGTTTCAAAAATACACATATTTAGCGTGTCTTTTGACAGAAGTTTGACAGACTGCACAGTTTTTCTGAACAAGAAACTGTCCCATATAAAGCGGGTATTAGCCATTACTCTACGGAGGGCGCCGTTTATATTACATTATTAATAGAAGCAAGAAATATGTAGGTGTTTTATGTAAGAAAGTACTCTATGCAGTAGGCTGCATAGAGTACTTTACCTGCTTATTTGATGTAGACATGTAATAATTTGACAATTTTTTTTGAAGTGACTGATTTTATTAAATGTCCTATTAAAAAATAAAAATGCTTGGTTTTCTTACCTCTAAATAGTAAATCTTGTTCACACTCTCCAGATTGTGAAAAATTGTACTACAAGCCTTTATCAGCGAATAAATGTCTTTTTTTTCCAAAATTGATACTTATTTGGTTAGATCTGTCGCATATGTTTTTCGAAACTATTTCCATGAATGGATTGCAATAAAACGACTTTTGTAAATTAAATATATATCGCAAAGAGCAGTGTTCAGAAACAAAAGTTGATAAAACAGAATGAATATAATTACGGACAATCGATGTATGACAATAGTAAATCTTAACTGTAAATAAAATGCCCACAGAAAATCAAAACTGTCGAATAATACTTCAAATATTATTATCGCGAAGAAAAGTAACGATGAGCTTATACAGTGAATGGTGACCATCCTTTGTATTCTGTTATAATTTCCATTGCCTTTGTAAACTGTTTCAACTTTGTCTAATTTACAGAAAGTTTTCAAGATGGCTGGCCTTTTTTCAGTTACATTTTCTATCCACCGATAAGAAGAATATGCTGATTGAAAGAACATATTAACCACCAAAATGTATGAGTCGATATTTACGTTCTTTTTATTAAAAGTTAATATTGCTGGGATGATAAAATAAACGACTGTTATTACACTAAATATAAATAGCACGAATTTAGTTTTTACTCCGAGGGGTTTTAAATTTTTTCCACAACATTCATAACTTCTTATTCCCATAATAAAGCTTAATAGTTTTGGGCCACGAATATCCAATTTTAAAATAGAGTCGTTTTGTATTTCCACTGAATTATTATGTTTTTTTTTCATTTTCGATATATTAGGAGATATATAGATATTATTTACATATAATTTTGTACAGAACAACTATTCAATACAACATTACCAATTGGAATGATCGAACCTAGTGAAGTACTTAACTCTTTAAGACACGAGCTAAAACGTGGGAACGGTGATGTGACAGAGAGCATTCTTTTTTAAAATATCATTTGTTGCTACAAGGGTTGTAAAAGCCATTTTGCCCAAAATGAGTTTTGGCTTTACTGCATTTTTGTTGCTGGTCGATATTTGGTATCTGATAAAACAAAGAAATTTATTGTTAGCGGGTGTAGCTAAATTATTGGAAATTCACCGCACTGATAGAGTCCGTTAACATTATATTTATAAAAATCTATATAACCATGCAGAAGAACGTGTTTTTTCTTTTGTTAGTTTACATTATTTTATTCTTAAAAGATAGTAAAATAAATTGAACGCAATGTAGATGAATGTTTTAGCGCCGCCACAGATGGGTTAAAGTACTCTAGTTAATCAAAATTATTGATTAACGCTGTTTATTATTATTTGCACAAGTTGTTGCTTTAGTTGTGCTTAATGCTACCTACTTCAATTAATGTGTGCTACTTCAATTAATTTTGTTTAAGAGGACCTACTTTAGAAATGTTTTTTAATTTTACAATGTCTGTGTTAATATAAATGAGCATTATTGTTGGGAAATCATGTCGTATAACTTTTTTTCTGTAAACAAGGAAAAAAATAAAATGAAAAATCACAAAAATGCTTTTAAAAAAAAAACGTAAAAAAAACATATTTACATTATTAGCTACGAGTATATGAATAATGAATTTTTTTTGTGTGCAAACATACATTACAATGCCTAACAATTGCGCTTAAAAAATATACATATTATTTAGCGTGTCTTTTGACAGACTGTACAGTTTTCTGAAAATGAAAACTGTACAGTTTATTTATTTATTTGATCTTAAAGTAGTACATACCTAATTTTTTACGTATGTCCTAATATAAACACTTTATTATTTTGTGCAAATAGAAAAACCTTAAATATAATAATTATTTAATATTAATTGCAAAATATTTTCTTAACCTAGACTTAAATACAAACACTTTTTCAAGTTTTTTTAATCTCTTCTGGAATTTCTTCAAACATTTTCACTGCTCGGTGCATTAACGAATTTTGTGACTTGATTTTTTACGAAAAAGTAGCCTCAGTATATTTCTATTTCGGGTTTTGATTAATATATATTTGTTTGTCAACCCTCTTGAGGAATACCCGTTTATATTTTTATATACAAAAACCATTACATTCATAAATATCAATTGTGAGACGGTCATTATATTTGTTTCTTTTAACATGGATCTTATCCTGTAGCTCAAGCACAGATAACTATCGACGTAGTTAAAAAGCGTGCTATTTACGTGCTAACGCTAATGATTTGACCGATCACAGTTCGATACCGTGGTAGCGGTTCGGCAGTGTTCGTCGTGTGTTCGGACGTTTTCGCTTAGCCGATCATAGCCGAGCGGGGCCGATGCGGCCATTGATCGCGGCCTTACGTCAAAACGTCAAATCAATGCGCTTGTCGGATTATTTATATTATCGACTGCTTTTCTCAATATTTGGCTTGCCGAAAACCGGCTAAATTATAATAAAGATTGAATTAATATATGTGTGCGAATAAGATATATCTCGGGAAATGGCTCGCGACTAGTATGCGCTCGTTTAATAATCGCGATCGATAACTTTTAACGCGTGTTCCATTGTGATCGCGAAAACATTAAACATCCATGGGTAAGAAATCGTTATCACGTCGCTTATTACCGAATCGGTACTGATCTGTGATCGAGCAACTGGTATATCTATTTCTTTGTAATATTATTCCCGTATAAAGTGCGTCGTCCGCATCGTGCATTAGACTCATCATCTGCATTTACTGCACTACTATTACTCCTACATTCCCTTATCCGTACTCATTGGTGCAAAGGGCACCACATTAGGTGCACCAAGTGCAGTGTCTCTTGGATTGGGACCATAAGTGCTGTGTACCCTGACCTGATCGTATATTACACATGAAGGCGTGATCTGTCACCTAGTTTAGTTCCATTCTAGGTATTAGACAAGTATTGATGTGAAAAATGATTAAATATTCGTAATTATATACTCGTACCCATATTTGCTTTTCTTCTTCTATCGCCATGTTCGCTCCTATGTGGAGCATGTGGACATCACTAGATCCCTCCAGGAGACCCCATCGCCAGCCAGCTCTCTCGCCTCCTCCCACGTCAGTCCGCATCCATCATCTTCGCCGAGTACATCCGTAGGATTGTCATCGACGGTCTGCCAGGACGGCGGGATCCTGCAGGCATAAAGAAGAGGCAGCTAGGATTAAGGCTCCCCCGAGGCATCCGGAGTATGCCTCGGGGGATGCTCGAGGGATCCGGAGTATGCCCAAGCCAGGTCCACCGCCGCATCTTCACGACTCCGGTTATTGGAGGTTGCTGCGTCCGTTCGCGAACTTTAGCGCTGGTTATGAAGTCAAACCACCTAATGCCTTTGTTCTCAAAATGCTTTTAGGCTAGGCCATATACTACGTATGCCTCCCGAGAGCCTTAACCGTGCTTGCCTATCTTACGAGGCATCAGGTTCTCGGCGTCCTGGACGTCCACTGTTGACAATTAGCCGAAAGTTTGCGTTGGAGCTGCGGGACGTGAATTTGACGTGGGAGGATGCACGGGAGCTGGCGGCCGATCGCTTGGCCTGGAGGCAGTTTGTGGATTCCATATGCTTCACATAGGGAGCGGATATGGTATAATGATGATGATATGCTTTTATGTCAGAGGTACTATTCTATTAGATGTTTATTGATTGGTAACTCCTGCCACGTACTTATCATTATAAGTGATTAAAAATGTATGAATAGTTAATGCCAATGTTTGTGGAAATAGATTGGAAGCTTTTGGATAATTTTAACACGGATATCATACTGAATACACGAAGAAAAGCATTATGAATAAATTATTAGGGGTTCCATATACTACTACTACGACTTTCCCTTATTCGCACACCAAATGGCGCATAGGGCACTACAGTGGTACACCAAGTGCAGTAAATCTTGATAATTTGTTTCATGAAGGTAACACATATGAAATATTTTATGTGAAAATCATAATGAAATCAATATTTTAATCAGATGTCAATTGCGGGTACTAACCCACGATGTTAAAATGAACAAAGGTAACATATAAAATTATAAAAACTTTTATAATGATCCTCCAAGATAAAAACTAAGGAAAATGTTTGTATAATTAAATATGGAAGAAAAGGAATTATGAGGTAGGTAACTTATAAAGCAGTTAGTGGAAAGAGTCATTGACTGTGAAACAGTAAGTAGTAGGCTTCGAACAAGAATTTTAGAGAAGTGACATTCCATACTTGAAAAATACTACCGTGACTAGTTCCCACTATATCGCTCTCTACGTCATCACAAGACATCTACATCACACGTTTCAAAGTGTGGAATTTGATAATAAGTAGTGTTATGAATTTTTTTTAAAATTTGTATGGAAACGCCCCTTCTTGTGAATTCTTTTTCGAAGGTGGGTATTATGTATATCCAATACAAGACAGAATGCGGGATTGGGAAAACATTCCCGTGTAATTCCCGTAACCCGTATAAAGTGGGCTTTACGCGCACATTATACGCACAAAAAACCGTACAGTTTCGCGTGCAGTTTGCAAACTGTCCCAAAAATGGAATATTGATGACGTTTGGCTGACCTGACAGTTAATGTTTTTTTATGTAAACGTTTAAGTAGATAATTGGTTTATGGCATGCTTTTAATTTCGTTAAAATCAAATAGCATATTTACATTATTAGCCATATTAACAATTTCCTGTACGCAAACATACAATAACTTACGATCGCGCTAAGGTACCTCGCAGACTAGAGACTTTCTATCGGGCGATAGTTTAGTCGGGTTGGGCTGCTAGCGCGCACACTGAATCAACAAAACAGTCGGGATGGTGATGAGTGCGCAGACTAGAGAACAGTCGGCCAACTGCTCTCGAATGATTTTTTACAGTTAATAAACGACTTTTGAAGAGAGCGGTCGCAATGAATGTTGGAACAATATTGTCAAGAAAAGTTATTATTGCTGCAATATTACGAAAGAGAAAGCTATCGCCCGATTAAACGATCGGCAAGTGTGCGCGCGTAGAAGAGCGCCATACTTATGAAGCTATTGGCTGATAGTTTATCGATAGGATAGTTTAAAGGCAATCGCAAGGCCTATTAGACTTAGCAATCGGCCGATACCGGATCGTTGTAGTATGCGCACTTGCATACATCTTCATACTGATTAAAAGCTCGACAGAACTATCGCCCGATAGAAAGTCTTTAGTCGCGGGGGCTCTTTGAAAATAGACATATTTAGCGTGCCTTGACTGTACAGTTTTCTGAACAAGAAACTGTACAGTTTTCTGTTCCGTATAAAGTGCGCTTTGTAGGTAACCTGCGTATTACTTCTTAAAATCTTTGTCACAGGATTTTTAATTTGCCTCGTTTTTCTATAAAAAACATTTCGCGATTTTTACATAATGTAGGTACCTACGTAATATCAAGTGTACGTGTTCTAAAACTATGAATAAATTAATATAATCTCTCCTAAAACTATGTTAATAATATTTAGAAAAAAGTTATTTCTCAATTCAAGTAATATGAGACAAACAAGACTAGTAAACATTATTGGATGGTTTGGAAATAATACCAAAACAGGTTTCCGTAATAGTAAAAGTGAAGTAAATTGTATTGAAAATGGCCTTAAGTTTCATAGTTATGATAACCCTTTTAGTGGGTGGTTTATACTACTTTGGAGGAAACGAGATCAATGAAAACGGTAAGAAACGATGATATTATTAAAAGTTTAAACTAAATTTGAAGCGGGTCATCTCCTTAGATAGAGTAGTCGTGGTAATGTGTTAGGGAAACATGTCGCAAGATTAAGTATTCATGGTTCCTCTCTGGTATTCTAGAATTTAGAGGCTCAGCAAGGGGAGAAGTAAGTAGAATTGTCACCACGTTTCATCTTCTAGACCTCTGTTATTAATCAAATTCTTTTAATTCTAAGCAGCTCCACTTATTTCTTACTTACTCATTCGCACCCAATGGCGCATAGGGCACTAAAGTGGTACGCCAAGTGCAGTGAATCTTGATAATTTGTTTCATGAAGGCAAAATGATCAGTCTCACGTTTCAGCGCCAGTCCAAGGTATCACATATGAAATGTTTTATGTGAATAAAATAAATAATGATAAATATGATAAAAATAGAACGAAAATAAATATTTCATATTGACCTCCATCGGGAATCGAACCCGCGACCTCGTGCATGGCAGCACAACGCGCCAACGGGGTTCAAAAAAAAGGATTGAAGTATCTAATTAATCTAACGAATTAATTATCGAGTTCCCCCCGAAAGACTAGAGAGGATGGAATGCCACACCACTATGTCCTGGCGCACTATTTTTGCTTCTTCCACATTCATACATCTCCTCACGCACGCACGTTGATTATTCCGACTTTTTACATGTCCACTTTCAAGTATGTACTTGTACTTGATCATGCCACGTCTTCTCGGCCTTCCTCGACTTCTACATCCATCAGGCACACTTGCATTATAACTTCTTTTATGCGCTCTTTCATCACTCATTTGCTCCACGCTCCACATGACCAAAACATCGTAAAAGCCCATTTTTAATTTTGTATGTAATGCTTATCTCAGCCTCATCTAACTACGAATAAAGAAACTAAAATTTGTACAGACGGTTAAAGCAGTGTAAAATAAAAGATGTGATGACGATGACTCATCAGCCGAGTAATGCGCACTTTAAACGTGACGGAAAACTATACAGTTTCTTGTCCAGTTTACAAACTGTCCCGTGTAATATAAAAAAACTGGATGGAATATTGAATGGCGGCGTTTGGCTGACCTGACAGTTAAATTTTTCTTGATATTAAAAAAGCATCAATACATCAGAAAATTTAACGAGATTTTTGAGATTTCCGTAGAAGGCATATTAATTAAGACCAAGCATTTTCTTTCTGTAAATATTTAATTTCGGGCTACTTTTTAACAGTCGGAAACAACCGTGCGAGAAAATAGTAAATAAGTCTACCCAACCCGGCTCATACGGTAACGATCTTTCTTGTCCATAGTGAATGATATCGCAAATATATATTTATAATAAATAAAATATAAATATATATTATATTAATAAATATATATGGCATCGTGACACTCTTTTGAGTCGATCGATGCCCCTGATCTTCGCACGAAAATCATTTAGACTGCAATTTGCTTTTAAATTTGCCGAAATTAAAAGTATGTCAAATCGTTTTACCATTGATTTATTAATACACTTAGATTTGAACTGAACCCAAAAAATGAATGACACTTCAACTCCGTCAAAACCTCCAACTCCGCCAGACGCGTATTCAGTATTTCTTTAACCGCCGGCAGAGTCGGACGTTCAGATAACATTCCGAAATGCCTTCCTGTGTAGTGAAACCTTGTCAAACCGTACAGATAAAATAAACAAAAAAGATGGTGTAACTTTCCACATGTAAGTGTTTATTTATATTTGTTTTAAAATAATTATTATTCAAAGAAAGTTTTCTTCTTAAATAATAATTAATAGCCAACAGCCCGTCCACAAGGAAAAAAAAAAGTCATTTTAGATGCATGGTAAAATTCATTAACGCTCCTCGTAAGGAACGGGTTAGTATTGTATACTGTTACTGTAACCCTATATATAGCCCATACCTTTTGCGGTGTGTGGGCGGATGCTTGCCGGCAGTCGAAGGGCTCTGATAGGTCGACCCGCGTAAGTTTATTGAGGTGCGGAATCTTCGTGTCATTACTTTTCCTAAATAATTTACTCTGCAAGGCAGATCTAAGTGTATTATAAATCAATGAGCTAGACTGATAGAGAGTCCACGAGGACTTTATAACAGCTGCGGGTGTAGGTGAGTCCCCATTCCCCCAATATAATAAATACGTTAGTAAGATGTGTGTTTTGTATTTTTATCTATGTATTTTCTCAAATAGGTCATCTTTTTAGATTTCAAGAATCTTCCAAAACTGTATGAACTAGATGACTTTGATGATTGTATGACTAACCCTGAAGCACTATACTGTTTAGTGGATATTCAGTTGACTACAGAGGAACCTGGAGAACTGTGGTACAGAATTCAGGTAAGGGAAGATTTAGATAGGTAGAATGATACTACAATGAAAGTCCCACCCTTTCCCTAGACCGTTTTACTAGAGACGGCTTTGAAGAGAGTTATAGCCCAACTCTACTGATTTTTTAAACTAATCCGAGTTTTTGTAATTTTTAAATATATTTATTAAAAATATTTAATCACACTACAAACATGTTTCTAGATTGTACACATGTTGGTCCAAACCTAGACGTCCATATTTTTTTTAGATTCCTCACAACCAGGGGTATGCCCCATAATATGTATGATGAAGAATGCTCTTTATAAAATACAACGTTAATATAATGTCAAAATACTAGTTTTTTAAAAATACTTATTCCTAAAGGAGTCTTATAGGAAATTTAAAAAGATGTAGATTATTTTGTTCTAGAATATCAGCTCGCAGACAAAGTCATCCTTCCGCCATGATGTATTACACCGAGGAGTGTGTGTTACCAAGAGATGTAACATTACCTCATGGCGGGCAGATAGAAGTGCACTGCCGGCAGAATTACAGAAGTGGGCAGATAGAGAAGTGAAGGACAAATATGGCTTTGGGGGAATTGTAACGAGTGCTAATTGTAGCAGTGATCATGAAGTTGATAATAAGAAGACTCCGAGTACAGCCGCTTTAGTATATGCGGCTGTTGTTTTTGGAATAGTATTGCTAAATATTGTATCTAGCATTATAATGAGGCAAGAAAGCGAGAAGAAGGGTAAGATATGATAAAAAATGCTTAAAAATATCTAAAGCACATTAGTAAATTCATGCATCATTATCATCAATCCATTTTTCTGCTCCATATTTGGAGCATACTGGTTCTGCAAACTGCCATCAAGCTAATGATCTGCTGCCGATTCTTGTGGGTCTTCTCAAGACAGGTCCATGTCCCGTATCTCCGACGTAAACTGAATGGATTGTCGGGAGTGGACGTCCAGGACGAAAATGTTTTTAAAAAATCCAAAATACCGAGAAAAAATAATAAAATAAACACCGTCCCGCTGATTCCTTAGAACTTTGTGTTCTTTATTTGATAATTGTTTTCATTGAAAAAAAATACAAAAAACCTTTTATTTAACCTAACCGTTTTCCTTTTATTTTTTTCTTTTGAATTACTTTCTGAGAAAATAGTTTGACATAATTTTTTAAGACTTTGTGGCTTCCAATGAATTAGGAATATAATTTTGAGAACAACTAAATTTCTGTCGCTGGTTTTGGGTGGAGGCTTGAATGAAAACTTATATAAAAATATTTAATAATCTACTTGCAGAACTTACCCCTTCAAATTACTAATTACCCACTCGGCATTACTCAATCTGCATTCTATATTATATTCTAGATTTTTTTCAGATATAAAAAGAGAAGTCCTTCATGCTTTCAACATACAAAATAATTGGAAGAATCTCGTGACGAGGAAAGATGAAGACAAGAACTGGATGTTTGCCTTACAGGGAATGCGAATTATTCTGAACTTTGTTATTTCTGTGCCACACTACCATCTTGTACTGCTTAATGTATATTTGGAAAATCCTACGTACATTGATAAGGTAAGAAATAATTGCGTTATCTAAGATTTTTTAATTTAGATTTAGATTACAAAAATGATAACTGATAAAAACATTTATAATCAGTAAAAACTTAAGCCGCCCCTTGGAGTAGTGTAAAAGGCTGGACTAAAAGGACTCGCTGGTTGTTTCTATCAAGACTGGGGTTTTGTGATATTGTTCCCCTCTGTAATAGGTGACCTGTCGAGGTTTCTCTCATACAAAATAATGGGGTTTTGTAATAAATTGTGTGATATCTTCAAACTTGTTCGAGGCCCACACCTTAAGCTGTTTAATCAGGTTTCCTGACAACAGGGTGTCGAGGTGCAGTGGTCAATAAAAAGAATGTACTGGACAAGTTTAAACTAACTAACATTTAGCATATCAGCTTCACAATGCCGATAAAACACATATACACATGGATCTCGGTCAAAACAAAATGCCGACTCCTTAATTCCTGTATTGTGCCGGTGCTCCTTTATGGATGCGAATCCTGCACCTCACAAAAGCTCAGAATGCTCGCTTGTTGAGCTTTGAGAATATGTGTCCGAGAAGGATTCTAGGCATTAGGTGGTTTGACTTCATAACCAACGCTGAAGTTAGGGAACGGACGCAGCAACCTCCAATAACTGGAGTCGTGAAGATGCGGCGGTGGACCTGGCTTGGGCATGTACTCCGGATGCCTCGGGAGAGCCTGAACCCGAGCTGCCTCTTCTTTACGCCTGCAGGATCCCGCCGTCCTGGCAGACCGTCGATGACCATCCTACGGTTGTATTCGGCGGAGCTGATGGATGCGTGCCTGACGTGGGAGGAGGCGAGAGAGCTGGCTGGGGACAGGGTCTCCTGGAGGGATCTAGTGATGTCCACATGCTCCACATAGGAGCGAACGTGGCGAAAGAAAAAGAAGAAGATACACATTATTTAAGCCGTAAAAAGGAGCCCGTTAAAACCGAAAATTCTTTTTAAAACATGCTTTCGAAGGCCAATAAGAAGTTAACATCGCTGTAGATAAATGTAGATATTCGAGAGTTTGCGTATGTAATGTATCTTTAAGAGGATATTTAAGGTCTTAAAATGTCGGGTAGCTCCTTCGAAGGGTAACACCTATTATTGTAAAAGATTCTAGAACTATGTACTTTTATATAAACGCCCGTTCGTTATATTATACAGAATCTACGAACTTTGAATCCGTTCGTAATGTTAAAACCAAGAGTTCGTTTAAAATAATGGGGCAATATAATATAAGCAATCTTTGACCGCCAATTTATAGTGTAAATAACTATAAAACCATGATTTTCCACAACTTTATAAAATTTGACCTATAAACTTCGAAATTGATAATCTTATGAACAAAATTATATTACACTATAAATTGATTGACGCCAGAAAATTACTAATCTGAAAAGATCTTGTTTGTTTTTACAGGCAAATAGATATCCGTTGGTTCAGTTTTTATTTGGTTCAACTCTTGGTGTCCAAATGTACTTCTGTTTGTCCAGTTTTCTTATGGCCAATAGTTTCTCTAAGTATGCAGGGAAGAATCCAAAGTTTCCCGTGTTTAAGACATTTTACTCGTATGTTGGACAAAGATGGTTTAGGTGAGTACAATAGAGGCATGTAAACAATAATGGCAATCTCCAATATTGCTCTGAAGTGAGTTAAATATGGGGATGGATAGAGAAACAAAAACACTGTTGACAGCTGCGAAGATTTTGCAGCAAAAGCGGCAATCTTGTACATTTTAAAATTAAAATATGTAATTGAAAACGGCAGTCTCCCTTATTGGTCAATAAATTGTTAATTTGGTTATTTAAAACAAGTAAAGAAATTGACAATCAATTACACACTCAATTATTGTCTATTTAAAATAATAAATTGTCCTTGTAGTCAGGGAAAAGTACTAAAAAAACATTAATTGCATATTTACTCAAAAGAAATGAAAAGGGATGAATGTGAAAACGAACAAAAGTGGATGAAAATGAAAAGAACAGAAGTGGATTATAGTGTCAATCAATTTGTTTAAATTTTGTCAACCAATTTTTAAAATTTATATTGAATGAAAGGGAAAATGGCAGTAAGTATTTTTTTTACTAAAAACTGAAAAAAAGCTATAATATAATAAAATGGCGTTTTTCATTTTCAGTAAGGCTTCCTTTAGATGGATAATATGATGTAGGGACATAGAACAATCATCGGTTGACAAATTGTCCATCTAATGAAAACATAAACGCACGAATCCACGCGGTTTCATCGTGTTTATATAATATTTTAATGTAATCTCCGAAAGATAAAATAAACACGAGAAATGCATGAGTTTACCTTTTTAATTCTTTGAATTTTTCATTTGTTGACCCATAATTTCAATAATTGGTCAGTTATAGAAAAATTACAATTTGAAAATTTCTGGCTAAATGGATTAAGGAAAATTACTGCTTGAGTTTACTTACAACATTATTAAGAAAAGCACGGTTTCAATATTATGTTAAATAAAATACTCAACTTTTTAAAAATTGTAGGTTGACTCCAGCTTACAGTTTGATAGTTGGATTATCACTATTTTGGCTCGAACATTTAGCTAAAGGCCCGTTGGCAACAATGGCTAATACTGAAATAAATACATGTGGAAAATATTGGTGGGCAAATCTACTTTATATAAATACTCTAGTAGAATCCGTTTTATGTACAGCTCAAGGATGGTAAGAACAATCTAAAATTGTACAAGTACTTAAATTATTTATAAAAAATATTTAAGTTATTAGATTGCATTAAACTTTATTATATTTCAGGTACCTGTCTGTTGACACACAGAACTATTGTGTTAGTTTGATAATACTGATGATGGTGTTCAAGTACCCTAAACGGGCAAAACTTATTCTGGGGGTTACTTTGCTACTAGGGAATACTAACTCCGGGGGTAATTACATACATTAGGGGATACGCGCCCACCAAGGTTTTCTCACCAGAGTAAGTCTTAGTTAAATGTCACTGGATGACAGTAGATACCAAGGGTTGCTGTGTCCGTTGCCTCACCTCTGTGTTCCTTACAAAGTCAAACCACCGCAAGCCTAAAATTCTTAAAAGACACTTATTCTCAAAACTCAGAAGTCTGCTGTCTTGGGCCCTGGTTAGGTGCCACGATTCGCAGCGATAGAGGAGAACAGGCGTGATGCAGGAGTTATAAAGGCGGCATTTTGTTTTAGCCGAGTAAATATCCGATCTCCAGACAGCTTTCGAATGCGTTTCTACGTATGCCTCCCGAGAGCCTTAACCATGCTTACCTATTTTACAAGGCATCAGGTTCTCGGCGTCCTGGTCGTCCACTGTTGACAATTCGTCGGCAGTTTGCGTCAGAGCTGCAGGACGTGGACTTGACTTGGGAGGATGCGCGGGAGCTGGCGGCCGATCGCTTGGCCTGGAGGCAGTTTGTGGATTCCATATGCTCCACAAAGGGAGCGGATATGGTCTAATGAAAATAAATGAAATATGTCACTGGGGGTAACCAAGATGTTCAGTTATAATACCATTCCAGCAATTATTGTTTATAATTTTTAGCCTCATTTGCAATTTTTCGATGGAGACACACGTTTTTCTAAATTCACATGTTTCCTAATATTTACCCTTCTTTCAGGAGTTTTCGAGAAAAGTTCGTGAATGATCGGACTTTCCAGTACATGTATTTGACATTTGAAGGAAATATGGGAAGTTTTGTTGTTGGGATGCTTGCAGGATACATACAATATTATATAGAAAAGAACAAAATTGACTTAAAAAATAAAAGAGTAAGTTCTGACTATAGGTTGATTGGATTTTTTAAAAGTAAAGTACACGCGCTAAGTTGATTGAAATTAAAAATCAGCGATTTCGATAACAATCGATTCGATTCGAGTCGATTATTGTAACGGTATATACGCCGGACTAACAATGAATAAAATGACTCGCCTGCAATCAGCATTGAACGCTGCAGCTAGACTTATTTTCGAAATTTCTAAGTTCGACCACATCACTCCACTGCTAAAGAAACTGCACTGGCTGCGCTTTCCACAAAGGGTAGAATACAAACTCTGTTGGCTAATGTACAAAGCCATGCATGATGCCGCTCCAGAGTATTTAAAAGAGCTTTGCATTCTAGATAAACTAGCTGAAAGACGTCTCACACTTCGATCAGCTACACCTACAGCTATAAGCAGTGTTTTAGTACCGATCCGTAAACAGCGCACAAAATTTGGAGAGAGTGTGAGAGTGAAGTGATGTTTCGAAAGAAACTTAAGACCTATATGTCTTTTAAATCTTTTGATTAATTTTGATAATGGCATTTTCTACTCAGAAATTGAGTTTTCACTCACTTTAAATTTCCCGAGCCGTTAAATTTAATATTTGAAGCGCCCTTGAGGTATATTTATACGAAAACGGTAATAATACAAAATAATAATACATTTACTTAGGAATTTTTAGTCGTGTTTGGAATTCTTCGACCATCAATTTATGGTCCTTAGTAGTCTGAACAAATGTAACCATACATTTTCCTGAGTTTAAACATACAACTATTAAGTTTGTTTATAAAAACATTGAACGATTTAATAAAATTTGTTTTAACATGTTTTCATTGGTTCACTCTATAACTTGGCATTCGAGTTTTTCTAATTACTTCTCTATGAGACTTCTGAACACTCGCGTTTCCTTTTACAATCGGCCCCTTAAATCAATGTTATGATTCTGTCTCTGTGGGAAATTTCTTTGGAAGAATTGGAATATCTTCGGTAAAAAAATTGGCGACTTTTTATATTTCTGATACAATTTATTTTACCTGCACTTTCGTATTGTTTGATACCTCAGGTGAACAAAAATGTTTCGGGTTGGGTAATATTCAACCGGCCATATTAATTTTGAATTATACAATTATTGTTTTGGTCAAATAGTGTGGGTAGGAAATGATTGAAGTTTGTGTTACCTTCATTGATTTATAATACACTTAGATCTGCCTTGCAGAGTAAATTATTTAAAAAAGTAATGCCACGAAGATTCCGCACCTCAATACACTTACACGGGTCGACCTATCAGAGCCCTTCGACTGCCGGCAAGCATCCGCCCACACACCGCAAAATGTATGGGCTATATATTAGGGTGCTTCTTAAATAGGCAAAAAAAAATATTTTTTTTAATTGATGCGCGTCACCCTTTTATTCTGTTCTAAGGCGCAAAAAAATAATACGAAGCGATTGAAAAATAAAAAAAATGTATATCTGAAAATTCTTTAATTAAGTTCTGAAAAAGACAAGCAAACATAAATTATATAACTATTAGGATAAAAAAAAATTGTTACTTATGCTAATAAAGTAGTTTTCTTTGTATCAGGGTACTTTTGGCTGAATTTTTTCACAACCAAAAGAAGGAATTGTTTTTGTTCTTCGTCTGTGGTAATTAGTTTATTAAATTCTTCAATCAATGCTACGCCGCGTTCCGCAATGTCGTTCACCACTCTCATAGAGCGTACAATTACGCAAAGACGAGGGTCTTTTTGCAAAAATGCAGACGAAATTCCCAGGATTCTGAAAAATCTTAAGGTGTTGCTGGTCACGAAATCCTCAATATTTTTTTCTTCGATGTGACTTAGATCCAATGTGATTCGCTTTGGGCTATAGTCTGGACCTTCCTCATTCAGTGCAATCACCATTTTTTGTTTGCTTTCAAGAGAAACTTCGTCATCAAAAAAAGCAAGCGCAAGAAGTTCTTCGGACAGATACCATAAATGCCCCAGGAACTTCGTTAGAGCTTTTTTGGACATAGCTTTGTTTATATATTCGAATTTCTTAAGATTTTTTTAAACAGCCACAAGTCATTCCTTGGTGCTGAAGTGTCCACGGGAGCTTGGAACCAGCATCTTACATAAATCGTAACGACGAAAACGCAAATT